>CANUEX010160189.1:0-18006 GCA_948099535.1 Jatropha multifida | reverse complement strand
ATAGATTTATATATATTTTTTTTTTTTTATCTCATATTATATATTATATGTGTGTGAGTTTAATATTGTTTCTAATATATATTTTATTTAAAATCACAAAATATATATATATATATATATATATATATATATATATATATATATTAGTTATTTAACTAGCTAAATTCAAAGGAAAAAAACAACAGATACGATTGTCAAAAAAATTTTATCAAGCATTACGGATCAAATTATTGTCGGAACAGGTTCTCAAAATTATTTTAGACTAATTTTGACTTGGCTCTGTATGCATTCATAGTTTATTATGGATCAAATTTTGAGGTCAAGAAGTTAATTATTTATTTACTGATTCTTATTAAGCGTCAAAGTTTATCCACAAAAACAAGTCAATCTCCAGTTGTTAAACAAGGTTATGATTGGTAATTTGACATTAATTAATCGTGATTAGTTTGATTGATAGGTATGCCATGAAGCATCATAAATATACGCAAACATGTTTTTGCTTCATTCGACTTCGGAGGTCAAATGATGCCTTAAGTGACTTTGGATAAAGAAAGGTAAACATGTTTTTGCTTAATTTGTATTTCCTGGCCAAATGATTTCTTACTTCACATTTGAAAGGTACAAATACAAAAGAAATTGTCAAAAGTTATTCAAGTTTAGAATTGGTCGTGTGTCATGCAAGTTTGTTAAACACGTTTCGTATGGGTATTCTAAGATATTTTCTTTAATTAAAATCATCCCTTGGCTATCCATAACAAATATAGCTGAAAAATTATTGACAAGTTTTTTACGGAAAACAAATAAAATTTTGATTTAACAGTAATAAAGCCATTTCTGAAATATCATAGAGTTGCATATCAAATATAATTTAGTGGTAAATGCATGCACGCCATGACAATAAACCCAGATTTGAGTTATTTTTTTTTTAAAAAAAAAAAAGAAAAAGTACAATAGAGTTATTTAAAAAAAAAGGTTAAAGATTAGTTAAAGACTTCCTAACTTCTTCAAACTCGGTTTCTTCTTCTATGATTCTCTGCAAATATCTAATGGCAACTCACCTGAATGTATAACAATGTAGACTTGACCACAATTAAATATGATAAATAAAAGTGTTTCGCGTTTCCAATCTTTTTCTGCCACCTTTTTCTTCCATTCTTGAGAAAGCGATCGACCAATTAGACTCTCATTAATTGATTAATTATTACCCATTTTGGAAGCAAATTGATTAATTAGTCTAAGTTAAACGGATTAATTCTTTTGCATTTCTCTGCAACTTGCGCAAGTTTGGCAAAACCCCATTAACGAGCTTTGCTGCCATGTTCATCGACGTATCTACATGCAAAGTCAACGTTCGCGAATATACCCATATATGTATATATAAATATGCATTATTCGTGCTCTAAATATTTAACGGCTAATATATACACTTTGCTTTCTTCTTCTTTTAACTCTCCAAGCCAGCCTTTATAAGTTACTAAGCTATTGACATATAATTTTGGTGTGAGTTCGAGGTTTCTCTACGCCCTTTAGCATCTTTTGCTCAAGAAGAAAAGTTTCTTCCAGCACTAAATATGTCTTTTCGTCAATTTCTTTGAAAACAATCAAGGTAAGTGTGCTATATATGACTATCTTGTTTGTTTTATTTTTATTTTTTAAATTAATTAAAGTTACTAGCCTGGAGTGTTAGTTTAAACTTCGAGATGTTTTTCAAAGGAAAAAAAAAACTGAAAAAAGCAGAATCGTTACTTGATTTTGAAAATACAGATCTGAAGATGGTGCACTAATTACCATTTTATAGAGAGATGCTTCTGAATCCTGACCTAAGAACTTTGACATTTGGGTTATAAATGTTTTTCATTTGTCTAACTATATAGTCAATATCTATGTTGGGATTTGGGTTTTCAAAGACTTAAAACCTAAATTTCATACAATTTTGAAGTATTTTTTTGATTGGTTTGTAGTACCGGCAATATGTGTGTACAGTGCCAAAAACGCAAGGGCAGCCCTTTTATGCGGCATCAAAACCGGCTTTAAAATGGTGTGGAGATGTAAGGAGTAGTGAAAGGAACGCGTTTAATGAACAAAAATCCTACTTTATATAAGAAAACTTTATTAATTCTAAAACGGTTTTAGCCATGTGAAGCTTTTGTGCATTTTTCATGGGGTGCTTCTCTTGCACTTTTTTTTTTTTTAAAATAGAAAACTAACTTTTGTTTTATATATAAATACACAGGCACAAGATCCATTGCTCCTCAAACTTTCAACAAAAACGTCACAAACTTCTTCAATTTAAATATTTTCTTAATTTAATACTAATTTCTTTTCCTATTTTCTCTCATTTTGAGTTAAGAGTTCTTTGAATCTTTCCTCAGTAAACGCTGATTATTTTCATGTTTAAACAAAGATTTTGATACTAATTGACAATTCTTGATTAGTATCAGAAATTATTTATCAAGTTTGGAATTTGGTTAGTGTCAAGCTTAAATTGCTTAATTAGACTCCCAAGCTTTCTTCTTTTTTTTTTTTTGCAGGGGTTTTCTAGAGTTGATGAAATGTTTGACTTCTTTTTGTCTTCTTGCAGGTTTAACACTGTTATTGAATTCAAGAAATGGGTATAATCAGAAATTCTTCAATGAAAAATGGGGATTATTTAGAAGGGATGATCAATGAATATGTTGGAGGCAGAGCTAAGTTGAAGGCTAATAAGAGTGTATCAGCTAGGCTTGTTACTGCTCTTACTTGTCTGCAATTTGCTTTTGCTGTTTATGCTACTTTCTTACTATACTATATGAGTCCTGCGGTTGATTTAAGAACAAAACCAGATTTTACCTGGGCAACAAGATTTGCACAACATTGGAAAGAGTTCATAGTTCCACCCCATGTTATTGGAAGATACCAAGATTCTGCTTCTCGTGTCGAAACTGAAATTCAACCCATTAATTCATCAGAAGTATGTGAGCATGAAAAGATTGATTTTGAGCAGAAGAAGTCTAGTGATGTTCAAATGATCAAGTTGAAGACAGAGTTATATAAAGAGATATTGGATTTTCAAAGTAAGTCCATTGGTACGGAAACTTTATCTGAACTAATGGCAATGAAATCTAAATGGGATTTGCACGGTCCGAATAAACCTAGAGTTACAGTTATCTTAAATCATTTCAAAAGAAAGACACTTTGTGCACAACTTGATTCTTTGCTTCAACAGACACTTCCTTTCCACCATGTTTGGGTTCTTGCATTTGGAAGTCCCAATGAGGTCTCACTTAAAAGAATTGTACAAAGTTATAATGATTCAAGAATCAGTTTCATAAGTTCAAGCTATGATTTCAAGTACTATGGAAGATTCCAAATGGCTTTACAAACTGAAGCAGATCTTGTATATATTGTTGATGATGATATGATTCCTGGAAAGAAAATGCTGCAGATTTTGTCGCACGTAGCAGGAACTGAGAAGTATAAGAACTCAGTTTTGGGCAGCATTGGAAGGATCTTGCCTTACAGGCAAAAAGACTTTACATTTCCAAGTTATCGAAAGTTTCGATCCAAGGAGGCTGGTTTATACCTTCCTGACCCTGCTTATGATATAACAGTTGACAAAATTGTGCAGGTAGATTTTCTTTCCAGTTCATGGTTTTTATCTGCAGAGCTTGTTAAGACACTTTTCGTGGAGGCACCGATGACTTTCATGACCGGAGAAGATCTGCATCTGAGGTATGTACATCACAGATTATTTTTATCTGTTACTACTAATAAAAAAGGTTTATGAAAATAAAATATGGTAATTAGTAAATTTGAACTGTGTTAGTTTCTATTGCCTTAACGATTATTTTCACAAGTTCCCTAAATTTTTTTATACTATACATAATCTAATAATAAATTGGTATAAAAGTAGCAGATAGTTTTGAAGTATGCTATTTTATCAAAATTATGCAATTCTTGGAAATTGAATTACAAGGGTTTGATTGTGACACAATGAAGTTATATTGGGTTGGTAACCTGTTCAATTATATAAATATATATTTAAACAACTTAATTATAATATTAAAGCAGAAACAATGGAAAGCAACCCTTTGCAATCTCCAATGTTACTTTGATTATGTGTAGAAATATATTAGATTAATGGTTCAGTTTAATAAAAAAAGACAGGCAACTGACTTGATCTAAAGTGCAGATTAAGTTGAAAATTGACTTGGCAAGCATTTAAATGTGTTAATTATCCACTCCAATGAGTTTCTATTTAATGCAATGAATGAATTTTCAATACTGGAATCTTCTTAGCCTGACACTTTTTTTTCAAAAAAAAAAAATGCAGTCAGCTTTCAGTTTATTATTATATTTATCAAAGGCAAAATGACTAATGTTATATAATATTTCCCATCTCAAGATGGGTATAAAGATTTGTATATCTACTAATTTGTCTCTACTAAATTATCTACTCTTGCATACAATACGCATGTTTAATTTTCTGGATAAAGCCAAAAAAAGAAAAATAAAGGAAAAAACCTTAGTTGGAAATAGCACTTCCTTTTTAAGATTCCCTGTAGCACTACATGCAAATTATTGAGCACTAGTTTGGTTTAAAACTAGAAGAATGTTCAAGTTTATCTTCAATAGAGAGTGCTTCATTAGGTGATATTAGCATTAATCATATACAATTGAGATATAAGTAGAAACTTAAACAAGATTAGATATTATCTGTGAATTGAAGTTTCTAATTTCATGATCGGTATCAAATAAATGCAGTTATCAGCTTCAGAAGTATAGAAATGCAGGTTCATTTGTTCTTCCAGTAGACTCGAATGACAAAGAAACATGGGGTGATAGTGAGCATAGACTTGCTTATGTTTCTGAAACAACTGTAATTTTCAAAGACATTGTTCAAGTCCGAGATGATCAATGGTGGAAAGCACTTTCTACTGGTTATGTGACTCAATGGGCTGCAATGTATCCTCAAAAAATAGATGCACTGTTTTACGCACATTCTATTGATGACGTTAAAGCACTTGCACCCCTTCTCGAAAAGTTCAGGTCTACTGTTGGCAAAAAGGCCTATATTGTTGTTTCTGGAGGAAATTTTTGCCCTTGTGAAGATGCTGCAACTGCTCTAAACTGGCCTAAGTTGGTATGCAAGGAGCGAAGATTCAAGATATTTGATTTGGATGTTGGAAAGCTGTCAGGAATTTCAAACTCTGAAGTGCCAGTGGTGCAAGCTGTGTATTCAAGCATGAAAGGACTAATCAAGATTCATAATCCTAGTGTGGTAGTTACAGTAGCAGATATTGATCCTGATGTGAAGAAAGCTTTAAAAATGGCGACAGAGACCGGTACTAATGTTACAACAATGGTCCTCTTGCCAAGGCCTTCTATATCAAAGGTTCTCTGGATGGCTGACCTGAGATCAACTGCTTTGCCAAGTAAGAATTTGCAAACTAATTTTGCCATATTAAGTTGCTAATTTTGTATTTTACAATTGAAAAGCTAAACTAGGAGAACTATACTGACTGACTAACCTGCTTATGCAGATTGGAATAAAATGCGAATTTCTGTGAACATAATCACTCAAAATCGCGCTCCATCTTTAACGAGACTTCTCAATTCACTGAGAAATGCATACTATCTTGGTGATGAAATTCCTATCAGCTTCAACATGGACAGTAAAGTAGATGCAGCAACAATAAGGCTTGTGAATTCATTTAATTGGACTCACGGTCCAAAAACTCTAAGAAGAAGAATCATCCAAGGAGGCCTTATAAGAGCAGTTAGTGAAAGTTGGTATCCTGCATCAGATGATGATTTTGGTCTCCTACTCGAAGATGATATTGAAGTCTCTCCATACTACTATCTATGGATTAAGTATGCTCTCTTAGCCTATCACTATGATCCTCAAGTTTCTTTCCCAGAACTATCCTCCATTTCCTTATACACACCTAAATTGGTTGAGGTTGTCAAAGAAAGGCCTAAATGGAATCCGACCGAGTTTTTTAAGAGAATCCATCCAAATACACCATATCTCCACCAACTACCTTGCAGTTGGGGTGCAGTGTTCTTCCCTAAGCAATGGAGAGAATTCTATGTTTACATGAACATGAGATTCACTGAAGATGCAAAGGTGAACCCGGTTCAGATTCCCAAGTCTAGAACAAATGGATGGCAAGCTTCATGGAAAAAGTTCCTAATTGACATGATGTACCTTAGAGGCTATGTTAGTCTTTATCCAAATTTTCCAAATCAAGCAAGTTTCTCAACTAACCATATGGAACCGGGAGCTCATATTAGTGCAAAAGACAATGTTGTTAGGCATGACAAGGCAGATTTTGAAGTTCCATTGTTGAAGGAAGATTTCAGAACTTTCTTGCCTAACTTTAAGTTGCCTCCAGCATCAAAATTGCCATCACTGAACTTGTTTAACCAACCAGTTTCACTTAAGGGTCTTAAAGCAGCAGGAGCTAAGTTGGGGTCAGATGTGCTTAGATGTGATAATGTTACAGAAATTGTGTCTGCTGATCATGAAACAGGTTTGCCTGTTCGTTGCATGAAATTCTGATTACTTGAAAAGAAAAGAGAACTGCTAAGATTTGATCATTCTTTGTATCTTTGAAAAAGATAAATTTCTTTGTAATGTTTTTTCTTTAATTTTGCTTTGTTCATACATGATTAGTGGAGCAATTAAGTGGAGGAAACAATGGTGTTCAAAGGTGGGAATTCCATTTCTTCCTTTATTTCCCTATCTAATAAAAGGGGAACAAGAATTCAAGGAGAGAGAGATGGGATTGTGTCATTGTATAAAGCTAAAAGTTGCTTTTCCTTCTGTCTCCAAAACAAGAAAAAAAAAGAAGCAAAATTTGATTTTCTTTAATTAGGGGGTTGTTAACTGATATCTTGTTATGTTTTTGTCAATTCCTAAATATTATACTTGATTTAACTGTTATAACAAACAAAGTATTTTTATTTAATTGAATTGTAAGTTAAAATGAAATTAATAACCATAAGGTATCACTTAAAAAAGTTTTTTTCTTTGCTAAAAACAATTCTTATTTACAGGGAGTCGAGGTAACTTATTACCCTAAATTAATATAATTTTTTAACATACTCTTATATTAATATTAGATGTTGCTTTGAGTACAAAGTTAAATAGAAAAATTATTAATAGCAAGACATATTAACTAGAAGTATATTAAATGATTAACAAAGATGTCACATCTTAGATTTTTTTTTAATGAGATAAAATCAGCAAGTGGTCGTATAACTATTATAAAAATGGTGACATAACCGTTAGAACTTGACGGCATAGCAACTGACTGGATTTTCACTAAATACTCGCGCCATCCCTTCTAACACAAACATCAACCCTAAATCTAAACCACCAAACGCCCAAAAAATCTACTAGCCCGACTTTCCATAGCTTCCTCTTAAATGAGAAACGGCTACATAATTTCCATTCCTTGCTCTTCTTTACAAACAAAAAGAAATGGCATAAAAACAAAAACCAAAAGGAATCGCCAAAATCATGCTAAATAAGGAAAAAACAATAAGCAGAATCTGTTCAACAACGAACTCGAACCCGAATCCCCAACAAAAAGAACTCGGTCCAGCGTTCTGTAAACTATATTTTTCTCTCTATGATCTAGTAACCGAAACCCAACTCTTAATATAACTCAATAACCAATATTGAAAGCAGTCCCTCACTTGTATACCAATCAGGTCCCATCAACACACAATCTCAACAATTTATCCAGAAGGGTGTCAAAGAATTCAATTTGACATCTATATTAAATTAGAATCGAACAAAAATCTAAGCTCATATTAAAGAACCTCGAACTGATTGTGCTCTAGAGGAATGAACACAATCCTGTTAAAAGGCCCAAACCCAACATTACTGTAGCAAATCTAGTAACATACTCGTGATGAGTTTTCATATAAAACAGAAGAATAAGAACAATACAACAACCGGCGACGTCGTTCTGTATTAGAAAGCATAGTGTGAGTGCTTAGTGAAGATCCCAGTCAGTTGCTATTCTATTAGACTTTAAAGGACACGTCAACATTTTATTTTTCTAACGAAATTTAATGAAGGTCGCAATTATTAATAAAAATAAATTGCATATAATGATTGATAAAATTAAAAAAATTGAATTAAATTAGTTAAAATGTCAGAAATATATGATTTTTTTAAGATTAAGCCAAACCTTAACAATTAGTTTACACTATAATTTTTTTTTGAGAAGTTTACACTATAAAATTTTAATATCATTCTAAATTTTTTTAGGGAAAATTATTTACATAGTATACAATTTATATTGGGCCAGCTCCTTATGATGTCCCGCTTTTTATGCCAAATATCTATTGGAAGAAAGAAATATTGACTGGGCTGGCAATGGCACCAACACATTCAAAAAATTTATCAATTATTATTATTATTATTATTATTATTATCATTTTCAGAACGTGACTTTAATGATTGGACAAAGAATAATAGCAATAATCTTCCAGCGTTTGATAACATCTAATTTTCCCTTCTGAAGGAAAACTACCTTCCAATTTTAATCAATAAAATATAGCATCATTCAAAAAGGATAAACAAAATAATAAACACAATGTTTTTAATAAATATTTTCAATAATTTATTAAAACAACAATTGTTATTGAACAGTTCCCGGTGGTATCTCTTGAATCCATAAAGCAAAATTTTGATTTATTTGTTCATATCTGATTGCTTGCCGGCGATTGATAGTTATGGCTTATTGCAAATAATAAGCAGCTAATAAATATTCATGTTTGATAAAATTTTAGTAACGGTTCGCTATTGAAATATAAAATAACCATTGACGACATAATTATTTATATATATTATGATGTATAATGTTTAGTTAATAGTTTGTTTTAGCGAATAATTAATAAATATTGAGTTGAATGACGACAAATTTCATAATAATAAAAGTTAAGTTGTGTTACTAAATTGTAAATATAAATTTATATATTAGCCCGGGACACTTCAATATTTGAGTGTATATGGTATATAGTTATATAGCCATATATGGATTTCATATGAATCGTTTTGGTAAGAAATATTATGGTAATAATAAACATGCCAGATAAAGATTTGTTGCTAATGGTATATAAAAGGCAACCAGTTGAATTTAGACAATAAGCCATTCATGTCAATATTTGTCATTCATAAAAAAAATTACCATAATTTTGCAATATTTGATAAGCTAATGTATAAAAATAATTATTTTTTTATAGTGATTTTATATTTTTATATCAACCGCTGTTAAAATTTTATAAAATGCGAATATCCATCAATTAATTGGTATCAGCAATTAGTCAAAAACTAACACTGATCATTATTGTCACCTGTAATTATCATTTGGCATGCACCGCTAAACCAAATAAGCCTAAACTACATCTCACTTGCTTCTAATCACCTTCTTCTCAAATAAAAATAAATTGGAAACTATGAAAAAAAGAGAGAGAACTTTGAAATAGAAAAATAATAATTAAGTCCAACGTGGCACACAATCGTTGGCCTTAAAAAGAGCTAAGACAACGGCCACGTCAGCTTCTTATTTCAATGGAAATTCAAAATTCTGGGCGGGGCAATATTGTCACATAAAGTATTCAGTTTCCCTTCCTTTTTTTCAAATCATATTAAATATATATTTTATTCATTTAATTTCCAGTATCTGCATAGAATAGAACCGGTGTATTCAAATCTCTGTCTCTCTTCTTATATACACGAATACGAATGCTTCCCTCTCGCGCTTTTTGTGTCTCTAACATCTTTACATTGATCGATTGAAGGAAGTAAGTTTCAAAACCCTAACATCTGTACTATTTGATTGCAATTCTTTTGCTACATTTCTGGTTTTCTTTCGTCTTGTTTTCGATTTTTCTTTTCTGGCCTTAGTTGATTGATTGTTCGGTGGTTTTTTGCCTGCATTTGAATTTTGTATTTGAGGCAATGTAATTCTTTGAATTTTCCTTTGTCATATCTCATATTTTCCTTTTTCCAATTAATATCAGATCAAGTTTGTTTTCACTGAATCAAAATGTTTTCTAATGAACAATTGGGAAATGGTCAGCTCTGTTGCTTTTATTCTTCTAGTGTTAAAGAGTATGGCTTTACCTATGTTATAGGAAGAGTGTAGCAATGTGTATAAGTTTGTTTGGTGGTAAGTGCATGATTATTTTAGGGTAAAAAGACTAGTCTAGAAGTTTTGTTAGAAAAATTTCATGAACTATGACTGTTTTTTGTGTTTTGTAGTTATAATTTTTTTTAAATATAAGGTAGAAACCATTTCTACGGAACTTAATTTTGATGTGTTTTGTTGCCTACTCTGAAGTTAAAATAATTGTGCATGTCAGGGTTTATATGCTTTATTGAATATCTGCTCTGCCTTATTGAAATTGAAGAGTGCAACATTTGTCCCAAAACATGCTCAAGGATGTGATTTCTTTTTCTCAGCATCTGATCTTTCTGACTTGAGTGTCAAGAGAAAAATTGCATAGCAAGATGGGATCCACACTCCGCAGGTTTTGCTTTACTGTAGTTTGATTTTGGGAAGTAGCGAGCATATTTTTTTACTTCTAGTGTTCTAGCATTCTCCTGGTTCTTGTATGTCAAGATTAGTAATATTGTGAATGTGGCACTAAGATCAGTTTTCCAAACTACCTTGATTTCTCTCTTGTTTTACTTGCAGTGGACATTCTAGGAAAACAAATGAGAGTACCAGGCTCATGGTCACTGCAATTTTGGGAGCTGTGTTTGGATTTGTTGTTGGTATTTCATTTCCTCCAGTTTCCCTTACCAAGGTTTGCTCACCTCCACTAGTACTTTCCTCTATCAAAGGGGAAACCTGTCATCCGTTTGATTTTTTTTTTTTCCACCTACTGTTGCAGATTCACATGCCTTCAGGCCTTGTATCATCTTTTGATCTACCCTTTACTGATGAAAGTAGGAGCAGCAAACCTATTCCCAGGGTACTTATGGGGCTTATTCTGGACATTTCATTTTATATAAATACTTTTATGCATAGATTTATTAACTAATTTTTCCAAGCTGAGCCCATGAAATGCAATGGATTGCTTGATTGCTTCCAGATTTATGTCCCAAAAAATCCTCGTGGTGCAGAGTCATTACCTCCCGGAATAGTTGTGCCAGAATCTGACTTTTACTTGCGCAGATTATGGGGTGAACCTGGTGAGGTATGTTACTAAATCAAGTTCGATAACAAAAATGCAAGTGACTATGATGAACTCTTATTACCTACAATTGAGAGGGACTGCTGGAGTAACCCAGGTCTACTTACATCTCACTGTTGTTCTACCAAGTAAAGTTGAATGGGAATATAATTATCTGGAATTGTGAATGACTGATGACCTTTTTGGAATTGGATGTCAAGTTATAAAAGCAACTAATTCTTGTAGTTTTCTTAATGGCTGTTTGCGTGTATGTCATCATGATTGCACACCAGCATTACATTTAAATAATGCTAAATGCAACAATTTGAAATATGTATTCTATTGCCCATGTAATTTTTGACGCATGATGGAACCATATAATTGGATGGACAACATATGTGCATGTCTTGTAATACATTAGTAGGAATTTGGTTTCCAGTTGCATTACATTGGTACTGATATCATACAGTTTATGCATTTAGTTACAAGTTTCATTCTATAAATTTAATTTTTTATACTTTAGGTTGTAAGTTTGATTACTTTTAAGAGCATGTTTGCCAAAATAAATAAAAGGTAAAAACAAGGGGCTTTTGTTCCACATAATAAATGCATGTTCTAATAGATAATTTGTATCAAAAGGAAAGAATGGGAAAGGAAAGGTGAATTGGATATCTATTTATGTATATCCTACTGCATCTTACTCTTTTGTTATGTCTATATCTATGCTTAATAAATTGGAACACATTGTTTCGGATGACTTTTGATGACCACCATTTATTGAGGAGAAATGTAATTTTCACGTAAGTTTTGCAATGGATGCATGGAATTTGCAGGATCTGCAGAAGAAGCCAAAGTATTTAGTAACATTTACAGTTGGTTATGATCAGAGGGAAAACATCAATGCAGCTGTTCAAAAGGTTACAAGCACAAACTTTTTACAGTCCCTTTTCAATTGTTTTTATTCTCCAGGAAACTAAGGCCTTTTTTTTCCCATGTATTTTTATTAGTTTTCTGATGATTTCACAATTATGCTTTTCCACTATGATGGCCGAACAAGTGAATGGGATGAATTTGAGTGGTCAAAAAGTGCAATCCATGTCAGTGTAAGAAGACAAACAAAATGGTAAAGTTTATGTATGATTTAAATAATTGGATATGAAGATTTAGCTGAGTTGAGTATTGAAGTTCTAACTCTACAGTTTCCGGTAGGGAACTTTAAATGCAGAATAAGAATTTTTATAGTTCACTGAGTTGCTCTTCTGCTTTCTGCTTTGTTGAAGCTGCTAAATCTCATTGTCATGCATGAAGTTAAATACAATTTTCTAGCCTGCTCTCATTCATGCCATATATGTTTTTCAGGTGGTATGCAAAGAGGTTTTTGCATCCTGACATTGTAGCTGCTTATGAATATATTTTCATATGGGATGAAGATCTTGGGGTGGAGCACTTCAATGCAGACAAGTAAGTTCAAACTCGTCATATTTCTGCTGAACTCAACCGTTCCTTGCTTCATTGCTTTTTCTTTTCCTTATTAATTGCTAGGTATATTGAGTTGGTTAAGAAACATGGTCTGGAGATTTCTCAGCCAGGTCTTGAACCCAATAACGGACTTACATGGCAGATGACAAAGCGGATAGGTGACAGTGAAGTTCACAAGTACTTTCTGTCGCTCAGTGGATGAGGTTTTATTATATCTTATAAAATAATTTACTTCACCTTTTAAAGAGACAATCTTTGGATTGGACAGGATTACACAGGAGAAAGCAGGGTGGTGTAGTGACCCACTTTTGCCTCCGTGTGCTGCGTATGCTCTCTTTCTCTCCCTCCCTCTCCGTGTGTTTGTGTATGTGTGTCTATCTACATTCACATGTACATGTGAATATTTTCTAATGTGCTTTTGTTCATTCAGCTTTGTGGAAATCATGGCCCCTGTGTTTTCTCGGGAGGCTTGGCGTTGCGTGTGGCATATGATTCAGGTATCTTCTATTCTATGATTGTGTAGCTAGGTTATATAGCACATGGTACATGCATCACATTAACCGTAAAATTTTAGAAATTTTGGTTCAATTCTAAGTTCATCCCTTTCAATAGGAAATTAACTGTTCTTTATTCCCTATCTTCTTTAATTAGTGCATGGGAGAGGTAAATATCAAGTGTTCGAAAGATGCATGTGCACGGCCTGTGTGATCAGTCTACACATGACCTTTGTTCGCCATTTTTCATTTTCTAGTTTCTTTTCAAAATAATAACAAGATAATGTGCTTGTAGAATGATTTGGTGCATGGATGGGGACTGGATTTTGCTCTCAGAAGATGTGTAGAGGTATTAATTTTCGTCTATTATGGCCTTTTTCCTTTTTGTAATTGATGGCAAATTATTTTTTCAATTAGTATGTTCATATTCAGAAGATTACGGCTACTATGTTGATGATGCCTGTTGATGTTATAGCAAAGCATCAGTCAAATTTTCCTGTAGGCTTATTACTTTTTTACCTTCCACCACTATACTCCCAAGGAGACTTGGTAACCCATTGAAATATTTTGTTGGAAAAAGGATATGTAAAGCATTTATGTGTAATAAATATGATAGTGTGTGTCTCAGTTTCAGATTACACTAGAGATAAATGCTTTTGGAAACCCACCCCTTTCAAAAAGCAGTTTAGAGTTAAAATAATTGAAATACAAGAATGACCCTAGTCCTTTTTCCATCTGCTTCTTTGCGTGCGTTCAAATCCATGCTTTTGCATCTATTCTCTCAGCAGCATTTTTTTTTTTTTACTCTTTCTTAAGAGAACTAGTGTATATTTATCATTGAAGTTAAATGGTTATCCAAAATTGTACTTCTTTTAATTTATGTCAAGCAAGTTTCCTTTGAGTAAACTATGAAAGCCCCTTTATAACTTTGTCTTTGATTTCCTACTTCCATTTTGAATCAAATTCTTATTGTTGTTGCTTTGCTTAACAGCCTGCACACAAGTTTCCTTTGAGTAAACTATGAAAACCCCTTTGTAACTTTGTCTTTGATTTGCTACTTTCATTTTGAATCAAGTTCTTATTATTGTTGCTTTGCTTAACAGCCTGCTCATGAAAAAATTGGAGTGGTTGATTCACAGTGGATTGTTCATCAGGTTGTTCCTTCTCTTGGGAACCAGGTGAGCAGACTACACCAGAACTGGAGTAGTTCCAATTCAGAACCTGGATCAAACCAGTTCTACAAACCAGAATTACCCCCTCCTAGGAAACACGAAAGAAGACCAATTCTTGGTAGATTGGTTTGAACCATCGCTGGCCCTAGCAATGTGAAGGTTATGTTTGCTTCACTCTAGATTTAGTTATTTAAAAAATAAACTCGGATGAGGATTTTTTGGTTATAGACATCCATTTCTATTTCTAAGACGAACCAAATTGGCAACGATAGTTCTTCGATGGTCTCTTGTATGGAGCCAAGTTGTCACTTTGTGAAATCTGAGCATGGAACTAAATCACAGGGGAAGTTAATTTCTTTTTGGGGACATTGATCTCTCATATGGTTTATATGTGGTTAAACTTCGATCATTTTGGAACTTTCATTCTTAGTATAAGCAGCTTTTCCTTTTCAAAGACAACCATAGAGCATCCTTTTACCTTGCATACTTCATTATGAACATTTTTTCACTCTGGTAACTCCTTGCTTGTTTATCCTTGTTTGTATCTTCGTTATGGTCTCACTACTGTGAATTCTTTTGCAAAATGTTCAGGGAGAGTCTGAAGATGGAAGAGCCCCATGGGAAGGGGTATGAATATTGAACATTCTGAGATTGTATTAGATCCATAATCTGAAATTTTTTATCAATATAGCACCTATTTTTCCTTCATGGAATATAAACAAAATTCTAAAGTAGATTTTCCTTCTCCCTTGCTTACATTTTTTTGTCCCTTTCCTATACTGTGTACAGGTGAGAGAAAGGTGCAGAAATGAATGGGCTATGTTCCAGAATCGTCTCACAAACGCTGACCAGGAGTACCGAAATCGGATTACCAGGAAATGATTTTTGTATCTTTGCGGTCCTTTTCACAGCTATATATTGTGTATCCTATCCAGTATTAAAGTTCTCCTCTTTAGGTTCATGTCATGAAATTGGTAGGACATTTCTCAGTTATACAGGAGAAGCATTTTTCTCCTTTCAGTATATCATATATGTTTCTTTTTTTTTTCTTCTTTTTTTCCTGGTATATCATTTCGTTGTTATCATACGACTGAAATTTTGTATAAAATATTTATACAACAGTTTAGATATATGATCTAGCTTCTGTACGTATCCGATTTTCAGAAACTTCACTTCCAGACGATATATTTTATAACTGCTAGCTTGCTACTTTTATGATCTTATATTTTTATAAAAACATTACATGAGCCCCTTTGTAAGGATGGTAAAGGAAAATTCTGGTTGATCTGAACTTTACAGGGATGGTGACTATTTGTATGGTCAAAGCTGACACTATTGATCATGCCTAAACTGTATAAACCCTATTTGATGCAGAAATTTCAGTTGTGAACATGATTTCTTGGGCAGGGAAATCAATACAAGAGGCCTTCTTGTAAGTCATTACTGTGATGACAGCTGCATGAAGGTCAAGATTCAAAATTATTCAAGACCCCATAATCTATGGATTTTATTAAATTAAAGCATTCAAAATATTTAAAAGATATATATATATATATTGCCATTGAGTACTATAAATAACGAATATTACATACTATGTACTGTCGACAATAATTAGAAAACGGTAAGAAATTACAACACATTAATTATTATAATGACGAAAATTGAACCTGAAATCTTTGAGTTCCAAACATATCTCTTGTTCTTATCTTAGTGGATAATTTATCTCTTGTTCTTATCTTAGTGGATAATTTTTTAAAATTGTTTTTCGAGCTTTCATTGTTGATTGTTGTAAACATATATATTTTATTTACTAAATTGTAATAGTTACAATCTAATTTGTCACACACAATTCAATTTAATATCAAATAGACATTTATTTGGAAAAAAAATATTTAAAAAATTGTAAACACAGGCTGAATTAGTAAAAATAAATTATATTAATGTAAGTGTCACGATTCAAAACCGTGGGCCCGACCTACACTAGAATCTAAGTAAGCTTAAGGCCTCTGAGACCCGTAGTAAGCCTAAACTATAACATTTCATCTTTATTGTCATTTGATTCTAGAAATAGTAAGCCCATATTATGATATTGTTCAATAATAGTTAATATCATTTCTGGCCTAGCTTCAATATCACATATATAATCCATAGCTCGAGTCTGTACCCATTTAGTAAAAATAGATTTTCATATAAATATTTATTTGTCAAAATATGATAAAACTATTTCTAACATACAGTCTCCAAAATTTTCAAAACAATTATTTCAGAGATTATTTGTCAGCACATAATAATTTTTTTTTACATAACCAATATCAATTTAGCATCTTAACTGCGGAATTTAATAAAGTATGCAGAATGTCTCAAATTTAATAAATAATTAATACTAACATTTTTAAAGATGGAAATAACTACTGAATCTCTGCGAAGAAAGAAGCAGAGTTTTAAGAATTAACAATTCTTTTATTTTCTAAAAAATATTTATAGATGGGGTGAGTTTCACTAAACTCAGTGAATAATAATAAATAATGCAAACTCACACATTCATGCATTATGCTTTCATAATATATGAAATGGACACACTTCTACGAGCACGTGTCATACATTAGCACCTTCAAATAATTCACATTCAGATATTCACAATATGTGAAAATTGGTCAGTGACGTCATAAATTCACCTATTGACCCCCGACCAATTTCCATTATAATATATATATATATATATATATATATATATATATATATATATCGGAGAGCCGATCTCCCATACCTGGCCCACTGACCCATAGTAACACATGTCGTCCCAATTTTTACCCAGATACAAAGCACATTATTTCATATCGCAAATATTCACCAAATATATTCAATACAATTAATGTAACGTATGAATGTAATCAAGGGCGGAAATTATATAAATTTATAAAATCGAAATATTATATATCAAAGAATGAGATTATAGAACTGGAATATTATATTTGGAAGATAAAGAATAATATAACAATAGAAATAGGGAATGATTCGTGATTATTTTAAATAATATAAAGAGTATATGTGAAATAACCTATTAATTTATTTTTAAAAGAATTTTTATTTAAAATTTAATTGTAAATTTTCACCAATGAGAATTGACGAAAAATAATATTTTATGCCGCGAACCAAATCGAAAACCAAATTTAAATAGTCTAACTCAGTCGAAAAATCCTTAAATCAAATGGAATTAGGCGAAATCGTTGGATTAGACCAAATCGGTTCAAATTGAACCGAAACCATTTAATTAAAATAAATAATAATAATAATAAACAAAAAAAAAAAAAAAACTCTCCCTTCCTCTTCCTCTTCCTCCCGTTTTCTCTCTCGCGCAGCAGCCTCCTCTCTCCTTTTCCACGTTCTCCGACCAGTGTCTGCGACGATCAAACACAACCAAGGCATGAGCTCGACGAGAGCAACTCAGTGGTGGTCTTGGATCGTGAAGTTGAAGTCGCTGATGGGAGATATCGCGACTGTAAGCTTTCGAAATGCTGCAATGGAGTTTTTCGGCGATTTGAGCCGTTTCCGGCGACTCCAGGCCATGAGGTGGTCATCGATCGACTCCCCTTGACCACGCGAACGTTTCCCCTCCATTAATTCCGGCGATGGAGCAAGGAGAACGAAACCACCATGAAAGACGGTGGTGCAGTCACTGT
>CANUEX010160120.1:0-28216 GCA_948099535.1 Jatropha multifida | reverse complement strand
CCAAATATTACTTAACTCCACTAATTAATTAAATTAACTCCACAAAAATATTTCCTCATCTATTTCCTCAATATACCACACTAAAAATTAATATTCACAAGTTGCCGAAATTCGCCAGAAAATAATATTCATAAGTTGCCGAACTCTCCGAAAATATTCATGAAATATTCTTTATCCACCTAAATCATGCAAACATGCTCCAAAAATATTTAATAAGACAATAGACACATGTAGTAATTTTTTCGAACCGAAATAATACCAAGTCCCGGACCGATGGTACTATTCACAGATCGGTAAATCACTATTGATAGTGCCAAAAAATTAGTCCGTTACTGTTCTCCCCCCCTTAAAGTAAATTCATCCTCAAATTTACCTGCTTTGAACAGCTGAGAATGTTATTGTCGCATATCCTCTTCTCGTTCCCAAGTAGCCTCCTCTGTCTTGTGGTTTCTCCATAGGACCTTTACTAGAGGTATCATCTTATTCCTTAATTCCTTAACCTCTCTAGCAAGTATCCTTATGGGCTCCTCCTCATGTGTCAAATCTGGCTCAATGGTGATAGACTCAGCTAAAATAACGTGTGAAGGATCTGATCTATATCTCCGTAACATGGATACATGAAAGACATTATGAATTCGATCCATGTCTGGTGGTAAAGCTAGTCTATAGGCCGACAGTCCCACATGCTCTAAGATCTCATATGGTCCTATGAACCTAGGACTAAGCTTACCCTTCTTATCGAATCTTAGAACCTTCTTCCACGGAGAAACCTTCAAGAACACCCTATCACCCACTACATACTCAATATCTTTCCTCTTAAGATCGGCATATGATTTCTGACTATCTGAAGCCGCTTTCAACCTTTTCCTTATAATCCTCACTTTATCCTCTGCATCTCGAATCAATATGGACCCACTAACTTACCCTCACTAAGCTCTGTCAAACATAAAGGTGTCCTGCACCTCCTACCATACAATGCCTCAAATGGAGCCATCTGAATACTTGACTGGTAACTGTTATTATAGGCAAACTCAACCAGCCGAATATACTTCTCCCAACTGCCCTCAAACTCAATCACACAAGCCCTCAACATATCCTCAAGCACCTGAATCACCTGCTCTGATTGACCATCTGTCTGCGGATGGAAGGCTGTGCTAAAATGCAGTCTAGTACCCAGAGCCTCATGTAATTTCTTCAAGAACCTCGAAGTAAACCTCGGATCTCTATCAGAAATAATGGAGGAAGGAACTCTATGAAGTCTCACAATCTCATCAACATAGAGCTCTGCATACCGCTTTATCGTATAATCCGTCCTAATCGGAAGAAAGTGTGCTGACTTAGTCAATTTGTCAATTCTGAGCTATCGTTCCATCCTGTGTCTTAATAAATAGTATCGGAGCACCCCATGGGAGAAACTGGGGTGAATAAAACCTTAATCCATCAACTCCTGAATATGTAGCTTTGAGTCTTTCAATTCTGCTAGTGCCTTCTAATAGGGTGCAATAAATATTAGAGAAGTACCCGAAGTCACCTCAATACTAAATTCAACTTCTCTATCCCGAGCTAGTCCCGATAATCCTCGAGAAACACATCAATAAAATCTCAAATAGTAGGTACATCCTACACACTAGGAGGCTCCTTCTTAGGCTCAAGTACACAAGCTAAGAAAGCCTGACACTTGTCTTGAATCATCTTCTTGGTAGCAGTAGCTAAGATTAAATTGGAGGGGAAATCTAACCTCTCTCGTACAAATACAATTTCTTCACCTGAAGGTTGTTGAAGCATTATTCGCTTATGCCTATAATCTATTATCACTCCATGTCTAGATAGCCAGTCCATCCCCAGGATAATGTCAAA
This sequence comes from Jatropha multifida, assembly GCA_948099535.1. Lineage (NCBI taxonomy): Eukaryota > Viridiplantae > Streptophyta > Magnoliopsida > Malpighiales > Euphorbiaceae > Jatropha > Jatropha multifida. Next base: position 26,359 of record CANUEX010160120.1, on the reverse strand, counting down.
TTCCTAGAATGGCAATTCAATCAAGTCTCCTAATAAAACGTGACCATAAACAACAATTGGCCAGTCTCTATATACCCTATCGATAATAACATTATGCACCAAAGGATTAATAACCTCTATTTTCTAGTCTAAAACGTCAATATGCAAACCACCCAAATCTCCCAGATGCATAAATAAATAAGAATGGGTAGAACCCAAATCAACCAACACATGTACAGAGGTACTAAGTATAGAGAATGTACCTATTGTCGCATATGGTGCATCCTGCTCCTCCTTACCTCTGATGGTATAGAATCTGGCTAGATCTTTAGACTCTAGTCTATTAATAGTCTTTGAAGCTCCTCTCTATCCATTGATACTAATTGTACCTCTACCTGGACCTCAGGATACTGTAGGAGCAGATCTAGCAGAGTGTTGACTTATCCCAGCTATAGTCTTCGGGCTGTCCCGAATCATGTGTTCTATGGACCCGCATCTCAAACAAGCTCCTGTAATCCTCCAACAAATGCTTAGGTGTCTCTTGTCACAAGAAACACAAGATGGTAAGTCGCCTATACCTGAACCACCTATAGTAACGACTAAGTTAGTTTGAGGAGTCTGTCTAGATGGCCGACTCTAACCCTGTCTCTATCCCTGCTTGTGCCCAAATGAGATGGAAGAGGTCCTCTATGCCTCTAATTATAAGCCGTGCTGTAGAGGTTTGTTCAATTGATGCACTATGGAACCTCTTTTGCTGATTCATTTGTCTTCGATTCTTTTGATGAGTCTTGACCTCTTGTAGCTCTAAAGCATCAGATACCAATACTAATAGCTGAGTGTGATGGTGAGGAATCAAACCAAACTTCAACTCATCATGTAATCCAATCTTAAGACTCTCATCCTTCCTTGCTTTAGCTCTAGGAACTCTACCTTCCTCTAATTTGCAAACATTTTACCCACATATTTCTTCTTGAATTCTGCCAGAAAGAAGTCCCAAGTCCTCAAATTGTCTCCCATTCTTGGAAATAATGAACCACAATTGATAAGTTCTTCCTTCAGTAAGGAAGTGACACATACCAAACTGTTAATAGGAGAATAGTGCAACTGCTTAAGAATCCTCTAAGTACTCCCAAGCCAATACTCAACTGCACTGGCATCATTTTCCTTTCTTCTTCTGAAATCATTTATGTTGTACTTATGCAGTTTCCCAATGGGGGGATCGAAGAGGATTAATTGGAATCATTGGAACCACTGGGGCCATATTTGCAACCTACCTAAGAATATCTACAAGATGTTGCGACAACACATTTTACCCCTGTGTCGCTGGACCACTAGCAACCGGCCTTACAACAGACATATGCTTACCGACAGAATCTCTAATACCAGCACCATTAGGACGAACATGGCTATTAACCTCCTTATGATTAGCATGATGTGACCCTAAAGACATTATAATAATCCTATAAATAACAGGATCCGTATCAGAGTGAAGTTTTTCAGTCAAACTCAGATGAAATGTAATAGTACTAAGGAAAAAATCTCACTCACATACCCAATCCCCATAATTAAATCCGGAGTTGCCTAAACTAGTAGCTCTGATACCACTAAATGTAACACTCCCTCTTTGATCTTATAGGACCTAACAGGTGACATCACATTCTATGACAAAGGCATGTACTGGCTTATTCAGTTATTTGCAGAAGTTCAGAATTAGAAAAACACCTAAATTCAAAAGTGAACTTAGTTAACCAACATTTGAAATATGAGTTGAAAACTTATTGATCACTAGTAAACCTTAAGTAAAAACTTATCAGTTCTAATTTCAATCTTTGAAAACATTCTTTTAACACAAGGGAATCAATTTCCCGACGATTAAGATAAAGAAAATTGGAAAAGATTCTAAAAGTATTTTCAAATAACAACAAAAACTCAAAGTCCAACCTAATAAAATGTAACCTGTAAAAACATAATTCTTAAGATATCTAAAGCATCATTGATTGTGATGTAAAAAAAAATACATTTGCATAAAAATTTATGAATTCAAAATACTGATTTCTTAATGAAACCTCCCAAATAAAATGAATATTCAATACTGAAATTGATAACATAATTAAACCAAATAAAAACCAAACTTGTAGAAATGGCCATTTACAATCCCAAACCAAAATAAAAATTGAACTTATACTAATTCCTCAGTGAAACCTCCCAAATAAAATGTATATTCAATACTCAAATAAAATGATATCCTACTACACGCCAATTCCATAGGTAGACTCATACTCAAAGTCAACTAAAGAAATATCATTCTCCTCTAATACTAGAACTCTTGATCACTTTAGTCTACACAAATCTCCCACCTACATGAGAGAAACTCATCGCGCTGAGTATAAAATTCAGTTGTACTTAACATACTTCACACTAAAACATCCACATATGCAAAGTTCTCAGCGAAGCCACAAACATTTAAATATAAAGTTCAAGGTACAAATTACAATCACACAGTTATTATAACATTTTACCTTTGCATCTCAAGTACTGAATCAACATTTTAATTACCTTCATTAGCAAGTAATTGTATAACTATGTGAACTTAAATAACTAGGATTGCAACTAATCATATAATCATATAAGCATAGATAACTTGCATCACAAGTAAGCATATAACTACGTCAATATAGGAAACTTACATCACAAGTAAATATATAATAATGTTATCATAAATTACTTCCACACTTATTACAGTATTCACCAATATTAGTTCCAATTCATATATAGGCTTTAATAATAACTAAAAAGAGCAATAATTATAGATATAATTATAATAACAGAAATAGTTAGGCAAAAATGCCAGTTTACAGATTAGGGCAGACCTATAAAAGGATGGTGCACATCCGCTACCTCATTGGGATACCTTGTGTCCAACGCATAATAGTAGCTCAATTCCAATGTTCAATAGCATGCTTAGTACATCTAAATTTAGAAGCAATTCAGTGTTCTCACAATTATTCAACTAAATACTTATAAGGGCCCACATAATTACATTTAATATTCATTTAATTCCAAATGTCATCTTTGACTCATCAGTACATATTAATCAAAGCATTATATTAAATTCTAAGTGTACCTGATTGCATCTTCAACCTGCTCATTCACTTAGAGACACATAAGTCCTTGTGTGATCTAATATCAAAGACAAGACAAACAGCAAAAGTTCATTTATTCAGCTCATAACATATAGAAATCAACTCCACTTAGACTCATATAAGTATCACGAATATACCTCTAATTGACTATTCTAGATTTTGCCAAATTCAAAAATAATTTGAGAGACAACCTCTTTTAACATTTAATTTCATATATAGCTAAACAATTTGCCATAGGGTAGGTTTGACCCTAAACCCCTAAATTATATTTTATTTCCAAATTAAAATCCCTAAGTGTTTTCACTTCTAATTACTCATATAAAAGGTCAATTAAATTATTATTATTATCACGCCCAACTCTAATTACCAGAGAAATTGTCTGCTTTGGATCAAGCCAAGTCCCCCATACTAGATTAGTAACACCCGCACAATTTTGCCCCTCAAGTGAGATGGAGAACTTCCCAGGAGGTCACCCATCCTAAGCTTTTCGTTAAGCAAGCATGCTTAACCTTGGAATTCTTTGAATTCTCTAAGTCATTCCATCAAAAGGCGCCTTTAATGATTAGTTTTTCCCCTTTCGATATATGATCTGATTCATTCCTGTGTCCCATATTCCATTATCCGTGGCTAGCTTGCCATCTTAGAAACTAGCTAGGAGTTTTGCTCTACCCGCCCTCTTAGGATTGCTTTACCAGGTCGAGATATCACAACCCGCCCTCTTAGGATTGCTTTACCAGGTTGAGATATCACAGACCACTAGCTTTCGCACGGTTGGTTCTTGAACCATGCATTTATTGGAGGAGGTTCAGCTTTGATACCAATTGTCACGCCCGACTCTAACTACTAGAGGAATTGTTTGCTTTGGATCAAGCCAATTCCATCCCATACTGGATTGGCAAGGACTGCGTGATTTTGTTCCTTAGGTGAGATGGGGAACTTCCTAGGAGGTCACCCATCCTGGGATTTTCCTTAAGCAAGCACACTTAAACCTGAAGTTCTTCCAACTCTTCAAGCCATTCCACCAAAAGGCGCATCTGATAATTAGTTTTTCCTTTTTGATATATGATCTAATTCATTCACATGTCACACATTCTGCTATCCATAGTTACCCTGCCATCCTAGAAACTAGCCAGGTGTTTTGCTTCACCCGCCCTCTTAGGATCGCTATGACTAGCTGGGATGTTACAATTATAGATCAAATATGCTTTACATTTAACTTAATGTCTAATTCTCTTTTCAATTCCTACTTATGTGGTTCAACTAGTCTTAGTTAATTATGATCCAGATATTTTTATTATTTTTTTAAGTCTATCACACAACTATGGACACTTCCAATTTCATAAATGTACCATTAATTTATACCACTAGACCTTATTTCTCATTCAATACATTGATTTTAACTCCTCTAATTTAAATCACATACATTAAATTAATTAAGCACACCACCTAAATTAATTAAGTGCTTTAAATTGATTAAGCACCCTACCTAAATTAATTAAGTGCTTAAGTCAAACCAAGTCAACATAACCCATCATCAAGTCTATGCACGATTATATTATACATACTTTTAGTCAAGTCTTAATTTAATTATTTACTTATTTTGGTCTCATTATTAAAACCAGTCCATTACCTAAACCATTCAAATTAATCCTATCAACTTAAAAGCGCTATAAGTTTGGTCCATGCTTGATTGGAACTTACAAAGCCCACACCTCACTCCAAGCATACTATAACAATTAATAAGTTTCTAGTTGAGCCAACATGTGTTAAACGCCACCACCCCTAAGATAAAAACTAAACACCATAATTATTACACATTATAACAACACATATTGACCATCCATATAAAAATCATAAAGCAAAAATCAAATCAAACATGCCAAGCTACCAAGAGGCCTTGGCCTCTCCTAGTTTTTATAGCTATGATTTTTTTTTGTTTTTTAGTTTCTTCTAATCATGCACATGACAAATATACTTAAAGCTTGTTTATCATATCAATTTTAGCTTATATAATCAATTTAAAGGAAAACTCCAAATTTCCCTTAAGAACCCTAAAATCAAAACTCATGCAAAATCAAAATTAATTAGCATTAGGCCCGTGCTTTGCATGAGTTTTTTTTATAAATTTTGTCAAAATTAAATTTTAAATCTAATTATAAGGGAATTTTTATTTTTTCTTACAAATTATGATTGTTTTTTGTAATCAGACAGTGTGATTCAAACGTTTGCTAAGTAATCAACAATTAAAAAATCTAAAACATCTTTCTAGAGAAAACGAAAATTATTCAAAGAAGATAAAAAATTTAAAATGAAAATGAAAGGGAATAAAAGAAAGGTGGAAAACATTCCATGTGGCATCTGTACGCATAAGATGTAGCTAATTAAAGAGCACATGATTAAGTAGAAGCAACGAAATCCTATGAAAACAAGGGAAACAGACGCAAGTGAAACTAAATTGAGATTATAATAAATAAAAAAAAGATTGAAGGTATAATAATTTTACAATTTATAGTGTTTTAACGAAATATTTTTGTAAAGTTAAGAGGAGCTTTTAACAACTTATGATAATTAATCTTCTTTTGTTGTACACATGACATTACTCTTCTTTTTTTTTTTTTTAAATAAAAAGTGAATAATAAATATAGTATAGTTACCTTTTCATTTTTAGTTTCTGCATTGGCTAATATTTCTGCAATATTCTTTTTCTTCTCTAAAATGCTTGCCTTGTCAATAGATTTTTTTTGCATATCTAAGATCTCTATAGCTTGTTTTCCACCAGTAAACATATTTTTAAATTCAAAAATTTAAAATCATGGATGTAATTATAATAGATCTGATTGTAGATGTAACTTTTATATATATATATATACACCTCTCCTTGAACTCCTTCATTTTTGGTATATCGGGATTAATATAAATCCTGCTTGATTTATATGTTAATAAAAAATGTGTTCCTGATGCAAGAGAAGAAGCGCATTAGAATCTTGAAAAAGATGAAAGGAAAAAAATTAAAGAAATATATAAAAAAATTATTTATAAATAGTACCATTATTTTTCCTTCACTAATGTTGAGGTGAAAACAACAACATAAATTTCATGGGTTAATATGTCTTTCTCTTGATTGTACACATTAACTAAATCCTCCCAAATGGTAATACGTATTCTATTAAGCCTAAATGAAAACAATAATAATAAAAAAATAAGATTGCTCAAAATAAATCTAAAACTAATTAACTATATATTAAAAAAAATAAAAATATACTTGAGATCTTGAAGCTCCACACTCATTCTATTTGATGAATAATTGCCAACTGTATCATTTTTCACAACTTCACTCTCACCCATGGTTAGTCCAATAATATCTATAGGGAAGAAAAGAAAAAGAGAATTTGTTAGTGAGTAAATAAAATGACAAAGCTTGAGAAAAAGTAAAAATATATATATATAAAACCATTACCAGTTAATATATAAATTTTGCCTTTTCGAATATAGAGATTTGAATAATCGAACAGATCAAACCTGTATTTTGAGATTCCATCATTTTTAATATCCAATTTATTCAGTGTTGTTTTAGCATAAAATTGGATCATGTACTTGTTATTTCCAACCAAACGAAAATTTTCTTTATTATCCATGACAAAAAATTTCGTTATCATATATATATTGCCTTCTTTCAAAATTGCATAGCAATATTCTTTTTTATAATTGCATGAATATAATTTGCCTATAGTAACAAATATAAAAAAAGATATATATATATATATTGATTTAAAATGATAGCATTATTTTTAATTGGTTATGCAAATAATAAAATGTAAAATATATATTTAACCTTTTCATCTACCAATACCATTTATGTACTTGTAAAATCTCCGCTATTGTTGAAAGGCACATTCCACAGTCGTGATACCCTCACTTTTATTTTTCCAATCATCTCTAGTTGTATTCAAATTTTCGATTATATCATACTTTTTACTTGTATTTGATAGTTTATGACTACGAAAACATGTTAAATAACTTTTAAAAAATGAGACAAAAAACAGTTTAAATAAGCTTTAAAAGATGAGACAAAAAAAAAAAAGAACTACTAACCCCATTAGTGGAAATCGAAATACAGAAAATTCTAAACTATTAAGAAAAAATGAATATTTAAAAGCAGAATCAATACATTTTTGCCAAAAATAAATAAAAATATAGTGATATATATAATAGTTTTAAAAAAGCCAAAGTGTTGAGAGTGAACAATTTAAAATTAAAAAAAATGCATTGTTACACCAAATAATCAATAATCAATAATCAAATCAAATAATAAAATATTAATACACTAATAAAGGTTGCAACGTTTGCCTTCTTTTAAAATTTTGAAGCCATTAAATAACACTCGCCTCTCTTTGTCAATGTATGTATTAATGACTTTAAGTTATGAACGTTATTTGTTATTAATAATTGAAAATAAATTTAAGCCAAAACAATACATTGAATAATTAAATCAAACCAAATCAAAATACTATTTCAAAATAAAATGAAACTTTGAATAATCAAACCAAACTAAACTTAAAACACTAATTCTAAATAAATTTAAACCAACCCAAATCAAACCAAACTAATACATTCAAAATAAATCTAAACCAAAATAATGCATTAAATAATCAAATCAAACCAAATTAAAATACTAACTAAAAAACATTTGCCTTAATTCAAAATTTTGAAGCCATTAAGCTGCACTTGGCTTTCTTTGTCAATGTATTAATGGCTTTAACTTACCAACGTTATTTATTATTAATAATTTAAAATAATTCAAATCAAAACCAAATAAAAAATACTCATTAAATTGCCTCTCTTGTTAATGTATGTATTAATGGCTTTAAGTTACAAACATTATTTGTTATTAATAATTGAAAATAAATCTAAACCAAAATAATATATTAAATAATTAAATCAAACCAAATCAAAGACACTAATTCAAAATAAAATGAAACCAAATGAATACAGTAATACATTGAATAATCCAACAAAACCAAACTTAAAACACTAATTCTAAATAAATTCAAACCAAATCAAACCAAACCAAACCAAACTAACTAATACATTAATACATTAAATAATCAAATATATTCAAATTAAACAATGCCAATTGGAAGCCTTATTGGAGGAAAATGCTACTTGTCAAATTAATATGCCAAGTGGATATGCAACATGTCAAATTCGTAGGGAAAAATGCTTGCTTTATCCAACACCTGATTGAAATCAATTAGCCTTCCCCTTGCCTTTATTAGATTTTGAAGGTCATCTTGTTTTAATCGAAATTAAATAAAAATCCAACCATAAAATCCAAATCTAATTACATATGCAATCAATTAAATATTTATGCTACACTAGTTAATGATCAAATTATAAAATACACAATATTTTTCAAAAATTAGAAATTAAATAAGCTGAAATCTTACTAGATTGAAGCACTAGAACCTGTAGTTACTTCCAATTAATTGCAAAACAAGTTGACAAATATCTTTCACACAAAAAATCTATGGCTAAACTTGTGTGTTATACTTATTAACTTATTGGTTACTAGTGGCGTGTAAACTTAATGACCAAAGGGTTCACCATTTAAATCACTCTCTTTAATTATTTAAGAACTAAAATTTTATAAAAATAAGTAGCTTATGTTCAAATCATTTTCTTTTAATTTAAAATTAATTAGACTCATTCCTTTAAAATTAAAATTCCTCTTTGACAATTAAAAAAAGTAATTTTATTAGGTCAAGCTTAATTCAATTTAAATAGTCAATATCAATTAACTTAAAATCCTATAGTCCAATTAAAATCAATTAGGTCAAAATCAAATCAATTTCTCCCCTATTTGAAATCAAGGCTAAAAACAAATCCTATTTAAATTGGACTATGTTGAGCCTCCTGCTCCTTCATAGTAGAGTCCAAGCTCTTCGAGGCCTCTTCCAGTTCAACTTTTTTTACTTCCAGCTTGGTGTACCCACCCTTCAGCTTTTTGATAAGAGCATACTTAATCACATTTATAGCTTGAAAATGGAAGCTATAACATATTAATTCACGAAAATGATACAAATAAAAAGGTGATGCAAAGAAACCAAGTAATAGGGATACTTGGAAGAGGCACTGGTTAGCAAAATCCCTCACTCCCAAGTCATCTAGACACTCATATTGGGTCTTGTCTGTAGGAAAGATGCAGTACCTAGACATCTCACGGTTAGGATGATCATTCTGTAGACTGCAATTGGCCCATACTTTCTCAAATAGCAGGATCGGATGTCTGGAGTCTCACAAACGTTAGGAGAGGAGGCGGGGGAATTGAAACTACCACCTATCTCATGTCCTCTTTTTGGTAGGTTCATAAAAGGGGCTCAGGAGCCTTCTCAACATAAGCAGACTCTAAAATAGGACTAACATCAGCTGCTGCAGGGTCAAGAATCACTAAGATTGTCCCCTCAGCTAAGCCCTCCCCTTCGGCTCATTTTTTCATTGCCTTGGCTGTCTTGTACATTTTTAAAACTCACCTTCTCAAGAGTCATCTCTATTCAAAAAATAAAGAAAAAATAGAAAATTGAGAAGATGTTAGTCCAAGGAAATGACACCTATGTAATAGGAACAAAACTTACCAGATGGAGAGGGTTTGGTCTCATGGGTCCATTAGGCGAATAGATTGGATAACCCTCAACAATTACTCTCCTCAGGTTCACTGATCTCAACCCCCTAACCTTTATTAACTCCACTCACTATTAATCTTCAGGGGTAGGTGAAGCAGGGAGACGGCGCGTGGAGTCATTAGACCACTGGTTCGATATCCCGAACCCACATGGATGTCGAACAATGAAGTACTTTTACTTTCAATTTTTTAGAGAAGAAATCTTTGACTGTTTGTGGAAGACGTTGTATTTACTTTTTGGTTGGAGAAAATAGTGGTCTTCATTTACTCGGACACGTAGATAGTAAAGTTCTCGTACCCCTCGAGCTATGAGAGTCATCCCATCATGGCGAGCCAACTCCACTATACCACACATAAATATCGAGCCATTAGGATGGAGTTGATTGATGGTGATTTCATAATCATTGACAAATACTTCACATGCTCGGATAAGGGTAATCGAACCCCAGATTGAAAGTCCTCCTCATATAGCACAATAGACTTGCTATCCAACGGTTCATTTACCCTCACATACTTTGAGGGGTGAGTTAACTTGTATTCTTATGCGATACCATACATAAAGCATATGTCAAGAAGCTTGCCATCATTAATATCAAAAGGAATGTCGGCAATCCTAACGTTCTCCCTTCTACCTCTCGCTTTGCCCACCATGGATTCAACAACCTTGGCCTTCTCATCCTTGGACTAATAAGCTAAAACCTAAATGTTCTCATCCCCAGACGAATCCATGATCCCATCTAACAATAAATAAAAAAGCAATGCAAAAACTATTAACTTACTAAGGTAGAAGAAGCAAGAGAGAGAAAGAAGACTTACATAGAGAGATGGTCTGATGGTAAGAAATACAAGAATGAGGTAAATGAAACAAGAAGACAACTATAAGTGGAGAGGCAAGATGCCGAAGTGTCACTTACATTTAATGAGGTGACTCTTGGAGCACCTCTTTGGTAAATGTATCGTCGTCTCATTTCCCTAAACAAAGTCATTTTGGCTGCAAAGAACAGAAAATAGATATACTACAAATATCCATAATGTTAGTAATAAGGGCATATAATGATAGAAAAATAGAAGTACATAACCCTCATTTGGCGAAGTTCTCTTTTTAGACATAAATGACTAAAATTAGGGGGGAACTGCTGATAATACACAATAATAAAATGTATAAAAGGATAATGTATAAATGGTATATTAAATTCCTAAATAAAATTTAACTAATAGATAGAATAGGATTCTCTATCCTTATCCAAATACAATTTTCTTTCCCCTAATATATATCCCCAATTAAATCATTGGAAAAAGCTAATTCACAATTCACACTCAATTTCTACATACTTAACAATTTATATTATGAATAGTTAATTTCTACACCAGTGTGTATTCAAACCACATTAGAAAAATCTATCAAATCAAACTTGAACTAATTTGTTGAGTTGGGATTAGCAACTTATGGTGAAACATGTGTATAGAGAGAGTAATAGTGTTGCAGATGCTTTGGCATCTTCTTCTCTTCAACTAGAAAGAGGGTTGTAGATGTTTCAAGATCCACCAAGATTAGTTCAAGAACTTCTAGATGCTAATAAGGATGGGGCCATTTGGCCTAGTCAACTTGTGTAATTCTCTTTGGGTTTATCCGCTCCTTTCCCCGTTTTAAAAAAAAGAGTCAAATTGAAGCCTATTTTCAAGGAAGAGAGTAGTTAATTTATTTGAAACAGAAAAAGTAATTAATTAATTAAATGCTAGTTTTCGTGCAACATGATTTACCTTTTGTTTTTTTAGAAAATGATATGTCATTTCAATTTAGTAGTAAAAAGAATAATTAATTTACATTTTACTTTTAGTTATTCAAAATAATTTATGGATAATAAATAAAGAATTAAAATAAATAAATATCATGTTATAAAACTATACAATATAATGGATGTCCATTAAAAGTTTATTATATAACTATTTATTTCTCTAAAAGTTTATCCTTTGGAATGAAAAGTTATATCCTTTAGTGTGAGGTTACGTCTTTTAAAGATTACTTTTTGTATCTTATAAATAGTTGTTTAATCCTATGGATTGGGTAATTAAGGTCCTAATACAAAATCATTTTCTCTTATTCTACCTATTTCACTTCTATATACTTTCTATTTCTTATATTTCATAATACGTTATCAGCAAGAGACTCTGCCATTTTTGAGCATCTATTTTGAGTTAAGTTTAAGGTAAATAAATTTTACTTTCTCCTTTCTTCTCTATGGCAAATATCTCAAAACTTGAATTTGTTGCCCTTGAAATTTCGGGCAAGAATTAACTATCACGAATGTTGGATGCTGAAATTCACCTAGACGTAATGGGTTTTGGAGATACCATAAAAATGAAAATCAAGAATCAAAATAAGATCATGCCAAAGCAATGATTTTCCTTCGCCACCACCTTGATGAAGGATTGAAAATTGAATATTTAACCATTAAGGATTCTCTTATCTTATGAAATAATCTAAAAAAAATGTATGATCATAAAAAAATGTTTGTTCTTCCAAAAGCAAGGTATGATTGGATGCACTTAAGGCTACAAGATTTCAAAACAATCAGTGAGTATAATTTTGCTATGTTTAGAATAACTTGTCAATTAAAACTGTGCAGAGAAAATATTATCAATAAAGATATGTTGGAGAAAACGTTCTCCACTTTTCATACCTTGAATTTGCTCTTTCAGTAGCAATATCCAGAGAAAGGATTTTAGAAATATTCTAAACTGATTTCATGCTTTCTTGTGATTCAATAAAATAATGAATTATTAATGAAAAATTATGAAATTCGATCGACCGGCTCTACCCCATTCCCTAAAGCGAATGAGGTTTCTGCTTACTATTCTAAATATAGAAAAGGTCATGGTCCTAGACGTGGCCGTGGCCATAGTCGTGGTCAAGAAAGAAATATATATTATAATCATAATGATCGTACTTGTACTTCATGAAATTCTCACCACTAGAAGTGAAAAAAGAAAGATGAAAAATAAGAAACAATGTCATATAAAAATTCAGAGGACTTATGCTTTTGATGTGGTGTGAAAGGGCATTTGTCTTATATCTGTCATATGCTAAAACATTTAGTTGATCTTTATCAAGCATCATTGAAAAGGAAAGACAAAGAAGCAGAAACAAATTTTATTTTATGATGCTGAGATTGATGATGGGTGTCGAAGCCACTAAAAATAATTCTTGGTTTTCTAATCTAGATAAATTGTAGATAGGGAAAGAAGGGTCGAACCATAGAGACTAACAAAACCTGATTCTTAAATTTAAACCAATTTATAAAGACAAATAAAAAGGGGGGTTTTGATCAAGTTGCAATTGAAAATAACAACTAAGTAACAGAAAGCGATAAATTAAATAATTAAATACCAATAGAGGAAACGATTCAGCCAAGGGTGATTCACAACATGAGATTCTCTTGATCGATCATTGATACAAAGATGATTCTAAAAATTAAAAGACTGACAGGTTATGATCTTTGGACAAGCGCCTCTGAAAAGTCTTTCCGTAATATTAGATTAAACAGAAAAAGTACTCGAATAATTCTTAATCAGTGAACAACCCTAAATAAGCGATAGAATTTAATTCTCTAACAGCAGTACAAACTAGAAACACCCTGCCCTATTCAATAAACTCACAAGCGCGGTTCATTTAAAACAGATTGTGGGTTTACATATTATAATCCAAAGGCTTGGACGCAATTAAATTATATTATTTGCTACTTATTCAATTCAGTTAGACAATACGAATCTCAACCTTATTGATAGCTATATGCTTTCCTATAGATTGAACAATGGGCCCTTATTGAACAAATGATAAGAAAGCACTAGAGATGGGATTTCTCAAAAACTCAGAAAACACACAAAATCCAATCAAATTTGAGGAGTATATTTATCGCGTTTAGATCTCACGATTATGAAGAATCCCTGCTTGATTTCAACCCCTGATTGAAAATGTTGAGCATAGCCACTCATGGCTGTGAAGAACACAAAGAAATAAAAATAGATCTGGTATTTTATTTTAAACGTAGAAATGAAAGTCAAGAGGAAGAGGAGCCGATCCCCTTTACAAATCTTCTAATCCCGTTTATAAAGAAAAGAAATCCCTAAAACTAAATAATATCTTTTTAAAAATAAATCTAAAATATTTAATTATCTGTAAAATCCCTAAAAATTTGGACTAGCTTGCACTTAAAAGATTTCCTCGCGTCTAGTAAGATTTTTAAAAATCCAGATCGCAACTCTTTAGCGCTTGCCCAAGCGCTATTGCAAAACATCTTGGAGCTTTTCTCTCAGCTGCAGGTGCGAACTGCATAGTGCTTGCCCAAGCGCTATGCAAAGACTTCCAAGAACGTTTCTCTTTCTTCCAAACAAAGCCCCATAGCGCTTGCCCAAGCGCGAAGCAAATACTTCTAGCAGGATTTCTCTATCTTACGGGTCTGGCTACATAGCGCTTGCCCAAGCTCTATTACAATACTTCCAGTAGCTATTCTCTCTCCTGAACTGATCTCTCCCTGTGCTTGCGCAAGCGCTAACTGCAGACTTCCAAAAGCGTTTTTGAGGACTTAGCACCAATTTGATAGCTTCATCAAAACTTCATGAAATTGGCATCCAAAGCTTCCTTTTCAACAAATGTAGCATTTCCTATGGAAAATATGAAAACCAAGTGAATTATCTCCATTGTAGCCAAAAATCACCCATAAACAATAGTCAAACATATGAAATTTTATGCTAAATTTATAAGTTATCAATTGATATAACACCTTTGGATGTGGTAGATTTTTTTGAACACCTTGAGGGTAGGATTGATCATTTGATTGGTGACAAAATTGCTAGTTAATTATTTAAATGCTTTTACATGTCTTTAACTTTATGTTAATATTGTAAAGTAATTTCTTAAATTTTTACTCTTTAACATATAATATAAATAATGTTATATGTTTTATTTTATTATGTTAAATTTTATATATAGATTTACGTCATATATTTCTAATATTGTGTATCATCTTTCTTTTGAAATAGTATGAATGTTCCAAAATTTTTATTTGGATTAAATTCAATGATGAAGATATATGTCTAATTGATAGCACTACTATGCATATTGTATTGAAAAATAGAAAATATTTTCCTCATTTGCTTATGGAAAAAGCAAGTGTTAATACAATATCTAGTATTATAAATTTAATTGAAGGCTTCGAAAGAGCCACCATATTTCTACTTGAGAAAACAAAATTTATTATACATAATGCATTATTTTCTTCCAAATCTCGAAAAAATTTACCGAGTTTAAAAAATATCCGTAGAAATGGATAACTTATTGAGACAACAGATGAAATGAATGTTGAATTTCTTTGCATTACTGGTAGTGTCTTAGGAATGAAATATGTGTTAAAAAACTACCAACTTATCATCTAGCTTATATTATACAAAAATTAGTGCAATTTAGACTCATTTTATAGTCAATTAGAAGTTTACTGATCCAAACATTTTTAGAATTTAGCATAATCAGTTGGGACATCCCGAATTCATAATGATGAGAAGAATAATTAATAATTCATATGGTCATCCTTTAAAGAACCATAAGATTCTTATAAATGATGATTTTCTTGTGCTGCCTGTTATCAAGGCAAATTAATTATTAGACCATCACCAACCAAGGTTGGAAAAGAATCACCTGGATTTTTTGAACGTATCCTGTTGACCATGATTTTAGCACCAGGCTTTAGGAAATTCTACTTTGGTCCCAATGACCCGAGAATTAGCTTGATCAGACGTCATTTAGGCCCTAAACGAACTCCCAAAAGCCTGAAAACTCAAAAACCAAAAGGGAGTGGCATTGTGGTAATTAGCTAAAATCGGCACCGGTTGGGAGCCCCTTCTTGGCGCCATGGGATAAGCCCGTTATGGCGGCGATTTGTATGGATGGTTCCATTGGTCGGTTCATCACGAAAGAAATTGGAAAACACTAAGACTGGTCGGAGCCCTGGTATGGTCCTTTCCCGGTTCATTTTTGTCAAGCTCTATATGTGACTAGTTGGTCTGATTAGTTGATCTGATTACCAATTTTACCAATTTTAAGGCTCTGTTTAGTTCTTAAGTGATGTCTGGTTGGCTCTTTGAAGCACTTTGATTGTGTGTGGTGTGTGAGAGTCACCACATTACTTTATTTTTATTTTAGGGAAAATATAAGATAAAAACCCTGTGATTAACTCCTTTATTGTGTGTCACAATGAATAAAAAACACTAGCCTCGAATCATTGGGTTCGAGGATTAGGTTTTTGGTTTCATTTGTGTGGATTAATAGTTTAGGTTCAAATTGAAAATCAAAATTATTATTTTACATGAATGTCAGTTTATCAATGAATGAGTGTGCTCATAATGCAAGTTAATATCAGAAATATAATGCATTAAAAGTAAGCAGTTATAATAAAGGTGTGTATTTCAAAGGGAAGCCCAACTCTAGCCTCGTTATCAAGGAGTTCTAGGTCATGCAACACATTCTCTGAAGTCCCGATTGGTCAATTCGGTCGGGAGCCAACTACCTAGGCTGAAATCCATAGGTATGCCTTCGTAGCTCGTTTGTATGAGGATCAGGGCGCACGAAGTTCTACCATCGATTAGGATGGTAGGGTTTTGAAGGTGCCACTCTTAGAGTGGGCTTATTGGGTTTTTCGGCTGATTCTGGGCTTAGTTTTGAAAACTAGTTTTATGATTTTACCAGCTGGACCAGGCTTAGTTTGTTGGACAGACTGGGCTTAAAGCGTGCATAGTGCCGGCTGGACTGGGCTTGACAGTTGACAAGGTGCCGGACATACCGGGCTTAATTGACAAAGTCTGAGTTTAGTGATTATGCCCTCGTGACGCGGCTTGATCGCAGCTCCACAATGTGCTGTCGATCATGGAGGTCGAGTCTTCCTCTCAATTATAAGCTAAAGTGGGGTGTGAGGATCCGTATTATAGTCTTATAATCTTGTTAAATGATGAATTATTAATCAATCACTAGATTTGATTATAATTAATCACCTAATTAGTAGCTTTGGCCTAAGGAAGGTCAAAGTGTAAGTAAAAGTAGAAAGGATCGACTATTGAGAGCCAAGTTGGGCTTTAAACTCAACTATCGAAGATGAGCAAAGTCGGAATATATGGTGATATAATTTCACAAGAGAGTATGAGAGTCATTGATGCTTGAGAAGCACTTGATCAAGCAACAAGAGGTGTGAAATGAGGGGGGGGGGGGGGTGAGTGTGCCTTTTATAGGCAAATGGGTTGGCTGAGCCGACCACCCCAAAAATGGCATCGAAAATCTCTTTTTTGCCACTAGTTGGGAGTCTCGGTTGCAGCCTAAATGGTGTTGTCACTAGGGTGAATGGTGTCGTCGTCGGGTTGGCCGGCGCCATCGTTGAGCTGGCCAGCGCTGATCAGGTCAAATTACTAGGATGCCGCTCCCCTTAGGTCTTTGGATTTTTGGGCTTCTAGGAGTCTGTTTGAGTCCCAAATGACATCCGATCAAGTTGATTCTCACGCCGTTGGAACCGTGATGGAACTTTCTAGAACCTAATGCTAAAATCATGGTCAACAATTTGCCCCCTTTGAGAGATTAAAGTTGATTAAGGTCCGGTCTGTTGTACTGTGATTTCAATACTTATGAAAGTAAATATGGTCTAAAACCATACCTAGAGGTCTGTGGCGATGTCTGAAACATCTTATGCTAGTTTTATTTTATTTTAAGAAAATTTTTCCAAAACTAGTCCGGTTTGTCTGGTTTTTTGGTGCTTTTCTATAGTTGTTTGTCAGATCAGAATAGATGGCTAAACCCAAAATTTTCTTATGGACGTTTTGACTATGATTGTCTATTGATCAAAATTTGGATGGGTCCTAAAAAGTTTATTCTTTCGGATAGGGGCAAGGCTCGTCCTCCCCATTTTCTATAAATTGGAGAGGGGGTGACCTCATTTCTGACACCTCCTCACTTGCTTCCTTCTCCCCCTTATTAGAATTTTCTGAAGATTGTCTGTGTGGTATGGGTTCTGAATCCCCACTTACCCCTTATTCTCCGCTAAGCGAGTTTGGGAGGATCATGAACGAATCTCAGCCTGCGCCAGCTTGGGAGGTGGAGCAAGAACGGGGCCCACCATCAGCACCAAGACGTGAGTCCAGTCGTTAAGGGCCAACTCCTGCAGTGATTGACTTCCTCTGTGTGGAGATGCAATGAGTGAGATATGTCACTCGCCATGACATGGCTTTTGTTATGCTACTGGAGGAAGTCCCTAACCATTGGTTGGTTTGTCCGAGAGGCATTCTGGTATACACGTTGCTCTTTTTATTTGCTCGCATTGAATGCTTCGGGTTTATTACTTGCATTGATTTCATGAATGTCATACTGATTGCCCCCATGTTGCATTGATTTGCCTATTTTGCCTTTGGCACTGGTTGCCTAGTATGGTTGCGTTTGGCACTAATCGCCCTTTTTGCTAAACTGTTGGCACTGGTTACCCTGTTTAATTTCTGAATTGACGCTGATCACCCTGCTTTCTTATATAATGGCACTGATTGCCCTGATTTTGTTGAAATTAGCACTAATCACTCTATTTGATTAAATTTGGCACTGATTGTCCTGTTTTTTGACTTGGTGCTAGGTGCCCTATTTTTATTTGATTTAGCTCTAGTCGTCCTGATTTTTGGACTATATTCGGTGCTGATCACCCTGTATTCTTATGTTCTGATATGAAATCATGGTTAGTTAAATAGGATAAGTATGCATGATGTATGACATGCCATTTGTGATCTTCTGGATGAATTTTTGAGTGAGCGTTCGTGAGAAAATGAGGCCCTGATGTGCCAAAATTTTTTTTTGGTCTGGCTTTTCCTCTTTCTCTCTCTTTTCCTTTTTAGTTGCCTGTCGGCGCCTTGCTGCTTGAAATTAGCGCCGGTGACCTCTAGATCGGTGTCATTTGGGCACTTTGTTGAGGCTAAAATGACACTATTTTAGGGCCCACGGTGCTAATTATTAGTTGATCAATGCTGACATTTTTTTTGTTGATGGAGGTTGCTTCCTATAAATATCTTATTTATGGCTTTAAGACACTTGTCTATTTGCACCTAGAGGCCTATTTTCTCAAATTTCTTACACTATGCCTGAAAATGGAGTCATTCATTAGTTGTGGCATGTAAAGGTGGACCAAGAGGCTGACAAAAGTAGAGAAGATTAATTTAAGCTAGTATGGTATGGCTTCTTTGGTGATGCTAAGAGGTTTGCCAATGGACTGGGCTTTTTTGGATGCCTATTTGCACCTGTGGGATCCACAAAATCATGTGTTTTGGTTTGGTAAACATTTTGAGGAGATGTGTCCAACATACGAGGAGTTTGCGGCTATATTGGGCAGTTGCTCTTAGAGGGCTCTAGTGGCTGCACCGACTGGGACTGGGTTTTTCAGGAGCTTCATGAGGATGCTCAATCTCTTTGTGAAAGAGGCTAGAGCGTTGGTGGTAGGAGATCAGTTGGATTTATTTGGGTTGGTAGAGCGGTATCTGGATCAACTCGGGTTTAATGACCTAGAGCACTAGAGGTTCAGGACTCGGGCTTTGGTTTTCTGTTTGGTGAGTACCAGCATACTAACTGGTTCAGTAGGCTAGGGGGATCTGAGGGTGGCAAACCTGGTCCTTTAGATGGAGCAAGGCACCGGGATTGCTTGCATGGCTTCGGCGGAGACTATTTTGAGCCTTGACCGAGCTTACAGAGTAAAGGGGATCTAGTCAGCTAGCCTGATCCTGCTTCAGGTAAGCATTCTTGAACTAACTTTTGTTATGCTTAGATAAGGTGCTTTCTGAAAAAGGCTTAGGTTCAATTTGTATATGGATGCATATTTGAGAGTTTGAGTATTGGGGAAATGTCTGGTCTTGCATATTTTAGGAAGGGATTTGAACTGTTTCGATTGTGTTTATAGCTGACTTTGTATGGATGAAAGGGGTATTGCATGTGAATGCCTGTTTCATTTCTGTTATGGTGGTGCAATGTCTGATCTAGCAGGTTTAGTTAGAGGATCATTTGAGGGTAGTGAAGCCACCCTGATGCTGCCCTTATGAGCTATCTTAGTTCATTCCAGGTGAGTCATGGTGAGGCTCGATTCAGAGGATGAATGGTTGCAGTGGTTGTTGGTGCTGAGGCTGGATCATATTTTGTTAAGATATGATTGTTATGAGATTAGCCAGTTTCTAGTTCAATCCGTTGGGTTCCAGATGGCTTATCTGCTAGGCATGGATAACATCACATTCTACCCTGGTTCTAGGATGATGAGGCAGATGAGGCATTTTCTGGGATATGCTTATCTCTCCTCGGATTACTATAGCTATCTTGGGTAGCTGGTCAAAAGGGTTTAATGTAGTTGAGGCTAGAGTTTTTGGGGGCAGGACTGCTGCTTATGAGGCTTGGTGGGTTGCAGAGCAAGGTAGGCAGGAGAGGGAGCGTAGAGCGACTCTGACACGAGAGATGGATGCTAGACCTCAAGTGATGACTGAGATGGTTTTAGACTCTATCGGATGAGCTGACCCTAAGGACTCTGATGAATCTAGGGACATGCCTTCGACACGGTGCAGACGGTTCGCCTAGTCCCTCGCAGCATGCCAACCTTTTGTTAATAGGGTGGGACTTTTGTTTTTGATTTTTGATTCTTGACGTAGCCCATATTTTTTGTGAGGACTTCGAGATAGGATATTGACCCATGATGTATAAAGGTTTCAGTAGACATGCTTTTGGCTTTGACACTTTGGATAGTGTATACATACAAGACTAATGCAGATAGATAGATGATAGAGATAGATGCCTAAAGGATAGGGCATTTGTGATTGTCTCTTTGCATAGCTTGTACTGATTTAAGATATATAAAAAGGGAATCATTTTGACACCTTTGAGAAGGAAATTCAGTTTTATCCTTTATGAGATTGCCGCTCTTGAGCCTTAACTTTTGCCTAAGCCGCCCTTTCGGGTTTCAACTTAGTGGGCTTTTGATTTTGCTTAAGCCGCCTGCCCTTGCAGGCTTTCAGCTTAGCTTGATTTCTTTTGATTTTTGATTTTTTTTCACACTGGCATAGAAAATATGAAATTTTCAAGAGGAGTAGGGCAAAAACATGTTTTTATTATTGTTGTGGCTGCACCCTCAAATTGGGCTACCTATGTATCTCATACTTTTGAAACATATTTTCGGGAATCAGGTCACCGTAGTTCAGTCTTAATGGTGACATAAGGATTGATATTTTTGGTGCTAATGCCTAAATTCATTCACACAATGTACCTTTTGAGTTGATCCAAGTTGCATGGATTAGTGAACTCGTTGCCATCTATGTCTGACAAAATGATGCCAACTCTGGATAGGATTTTCTTTAGTATGTAGGGGCCTGCCTAGTTTGGCCTAAATTTACCCTAGGGATCTTGCACAGGAGCTCTGATTTCCTTGAGCACAAGACAACCTTCTTTGGGTTTCCAATCTCAAATTCTCTTATTGAAGTGCTTGGCTATTCTTTACTAGTAGCTCTAAATCTGATTGAGAGCTTCTAGCCTTTTCTTGTCGATAGCATTCAACTGATTGTGATAACTTTGGACCCATTCAGTATCGGGCAATTAACTTTCTCTCATAACCCTGACTGATCTGATCTGGACTTAGATAGGGAATACTTCTTCTATCCCATATAAAAGTGAGTAGGGTGTCGCCCTGGTCGATGTTCTAATGGAGGTTCTATATCCCTATAAAGCAAATGATAACTATTCATGCCAACTTCTGTGATCGTGAATCATCTTCTAAAAGATGTTCTTGATGGACTTATTTGTTGCATCAATCACTCCATTGGTCTGGGGCCTATATGGTGAAAAGTGATGGTGCAGAATTTTATACTTAGTCATTAGAATAGAGACCTCTTTCTGGAAGTGAGACCCATTGTTTGTTATGATCTCAAAGGGGAGCCCATACTTGCATATGATGTTTGTCTGGATGAATTGAGCTACTTTCTTGGAGTTCAGAACATGATAGGATGCAGCTTCTACCCACTAAGTAAGTAGTCGATGGCTACCAGGATGTACTCATGCTGATTCGAAGACTTAGGGGTGATTCTGACAATCATGTGAATTCCCCAAGTTGTAAAGGACCATGGTGTTGTGATAGGGTGAAGAGCCATCGGGGGCAATCTCTGGAGCTTGGCATAATCTGGCATTTATGACACTTTCGAACAAATTTTGCACAGTCTGATCGCATGGTCATCGAATAATAAACCTGATAGGTGATCTTATGAGTAAGAGCTATCCTGTTCAAGTGGGGATCTTTTTTCCGCCATGTACCCATTCCATAATTTGTTGAGCTTCTTCTTCGGTTACACACCTAAGGTGTGCCTTATTCCATGTCCGTTTGTACAGGATATCGTTCTTGTAGAAGTAACTCTTTGATAACTCTCGGAGGGTCCTCTTGTCAGACTTAGAGGTGCCTTCAGGGTTTTATTACTTTTCTAACCAAGTCTGAATATCCTAATACCAAGGCTTACCATTGATGAGCTAGAGATTGCAATAGTGGGCTGGCTGTTGGTTAATCTAGATTTTCAGAGGTTTGATGACTATGTTAGGGCTGGCATCAACCATGGAGGCAAGTGTTGCTAGTGCATCGACAAACTAATTTTTGATTCGAGGCAAATAGTGGAATGATAATTCTTTGAACTGTTGAGCTAACTGATCTAGGCTAAATTTCCAACTGTGGGGCCAAAGAGGGAATTTTTTATTTTTTCGCCAAGTCTTCTTTGATTGTTACCACTGTGTTTCCATGGGGGAATTTTAGCTTTTGATGTAGAGAGGAGGCTACTACCTTTGCCTTATGAATCCATGGCCTTCCTAGAAGTAGGTTGAAGCAGGCCGAGACATCCACTACCTTGAAGGGGATGGTCATTACTACGGGCTGGATTATGACCTCTAGCTTAGCCATGCCCAATACTTCCCGCCTGGTGTTGTCATATGCCCTTACTATCTAATCGTAAGGCATAAAATCTTCAGCAGTTAACCCCAGACACCTAGTTACTTTCAAAGGGCAGACATTCAATGCTGACCTGTTATCTACTAGAACCATAGGCACTGTTTTACCCTTGGCTTGGACTGTGAGATAGAGAGTATGGTTATGATCTCCTTCAGTAGGGATCTCAAGGTCTGAAAAGTAGAGAGCCATTGTTAGAGGGTTTCTTGTGATGGAAGCCACCAAATCTGCTAGAGTGATATCAGCAGTTTTCTAACACTGATTCATCGGCTTGACCAGAGCTTGGCGGTGTACGAAGGAAGATTGAATCAACTCCCATATAGAAATGTTAGCCTTGGTTTTATTCAGCTGTTCCAAAACCAAATTCTCAGGCTGGGGTCCGAAGCTTGAACTGGGCATGTCCTTGGCTAAGGTGGCTGGATTGGGTAAAGCTTCGGGAGGAGGAGATGGGTATTGTCTCCCACTTTGGGTGATGGTATTGATTTCCTCAATCACATCATTTAGGTCTATGACGAAGCATGAGTTATCCATGATTGGGCGGATTAGGGAGGCCAAGTCAGAGTCTGGCTCTTGGTGCATCATGTGGATGTTGTTTTGATGTTGGGGAAGCGGGTTAGTGTTTATGTTCATTCTAGGTCAAATAGGGAGTATTTGGCCACTCTCCACTAAGTCTTAGATCTTACGTCTCAAGGTCTTGCACTCATCAGTCTTGTGCCCAGGTCCCTGATGGAAAGTGCAAAAAGAGTTATGGTTGTAGTGTTTTGGAACTAGATTTGGTAGGGGTCAGGGTTCCAGGGGCTATATCAACTTGTCATCCACAGCCTTCTAGGAGATAAATGAGAGGGGAACCCTAAGATCCATGAACTTGCATATGTCTGGTCTAGCAACTAGTCTTGGTGGAGGAGGAGGTTGTTGTCTTTAGCCGATCAGATTGGCCACCGCACCGCCTTTCTGAGGGGGAGGAACTACGTGATAGCTAGTATGTGGCTTCTTATATTTGGAGGAAGAAGCTTGATCCTCTTTAATCTGGCCTGACTAGATCGGGTCCTCAATTTAAGTTACGGTGGCAATGATAACTCAAAAGTCTGGAAGGTGCTGAGTCTTGAGGTGACTCTAATAAGAGGGGAGTAGGTTCTTGACTACAATGTTAATTTGTTCCTATTTTGAGGGACGATTGAGCATCTGGACTGCTTTGCCTCTCCATCATATAAGAAAGGAAGAGAAGGATTCTCAAGCTCCCTGCTTGGTAGTCTCTAAGTCTCTCCTGGTAATGTTAACCTCCACATTATAGTGGTACTACTGGTTGAATGCATTACATATCTCATCCCATATTTTTAGGTGAGTTTTGGGACATGTGATGCCATCTAACTTGTCTATGATGGGCATCTTGAACATGGCAGGCAGCTTGGCCTCTGGAAAGAGTGGGAGAGAGTCTACATCAATCAAGTCTTCATACTTTTTAATGTTTTTCATAAATTTCTCAAAGGAATCCATCTTTTGCATCATCTTCGTAACCTCTGGAGAAGTAGAATCATCCTTTGTCTGGCTTAGGATGGTAGTACCATTGGACATGGCCCCTATCTCAAGAACCGACCCTTGGGCAATCTAATCACCATTGGGTGGAATAGTGGGCTATTCATTAGATCTTTCAGTATGGTTGGGAGGAGCATTGGCATTCTAACTGGCAGTTATCAGGGTCTTAACTTCCCTAGAATAGTCTCTCTCTGGGCAACAATGGTTTTTGAAAGGGAGGCATTTTGCTATATTAGCATAGTCTGGAAATGGGTCTGTTCTCGAAGCATCTCTAACATCAGTGCTCTAAAATCATTGGGTAGAGCCATTATTGTTATTGTTCTCTAGTAGAAGCAAGCAAAGAAGGGTATCAATACATATCTGTTGTAGAAGTTCTCCTAGTTATGCTCAGGTAAGGATTTGAGGCTTTTTGTAATTTATTGTGCTCAGGTTAGGTTCGAGGCTTTTGGTGAAGTGGGAAGCAGTGCACAAGTTAAGATTTGATGGCATGATTCGGGAATTGCTCCCTATTTTGGGGAATGGAAGTGCATAGGTCTAATCTAAGGCTTTCAATAATGTGGTAATATGGGAAGCTCAGGTCTAGTTTGAGGTTTTGGTATTTTGTGGTGCTCAGGTCAGGTTTGAGGCTTTTGGTGAAGTGGGAAGCAATGCATGAGCCAAGATTTGATGGCATGACTCGGGCATTGCCTCCTATTTTGGGGAATGGAAGTGCTTAGGTCTAATTTAAGGCTTTTGATACTATGGTAATCTGGGATACTCAAGTCTGGTTTGAGGCTTTGGTATTTTAGAGTACTCAGGTCTAGTTTGAGGCTTTGGGTAAGAGGGAACAATGCACGAGCCAAGATTTAATGGCATGACTCGGACACTGTCCTTTGTTTGGAAAGTGAAGGTGCTCAGGTCTGTTTTGAGGCTTTCTAGTATGTGAGGCGCTCAAATCTATTTTGAGGCTTTTAGGTGTTTGAGGTGCTCAGGTCTGTTTTGAGGCTTTTAGTTGTTTATAGCGCTCAGGTCTGTTTTAAGGCTTTTGTAATAGGTCAGATATATTTCCTTTGGTAGAGATTAGTGTTTTAGCACTAGTTGGTGTTTAGGATACCACTAGATGACGTTTGGTTACCACTACATTGGTGTTTGGGATACCACTGGTTGGTGTTTAGGTTACCACTAGATTGGTGTTGGGGATACCACTTGATGGTGTTTTGGTTACCACTGGATTGGTGTTTGGGATACCACTGGTTGGTTTTTGGGATACCATTGGTTGGTGTTTACGATACCACTGAATTGGTGTTTGGGATACCACTGGATGGTGTTTAGGTTACCACTGGATTAGTTACTATTTGTTTAGTGTAACACCCTCTGCCCAATCCCAGAGAACAAGACGGTGGATGCCACATTCGGTGCCGGAGCACCGTCTTATATCACTTACTAACTCTAGGTCACATATTAGAAGTGGTTAGATTTTTATAAGGAGGCAAATAATTACAAGTTTACAAATGATATTTAAGGAAATTCCTACAAGAATTTTGCAAGAGTTTCCCTTAAAAATTAACTTGCTACACAAAGAAAATATACACACTTCCAATATAATTTCTCCAAACCCCAAAACTCCAATTCAACACAACATGTCATAAGCACTTCTAAATATCTATCCATTTTACTTAGGTTCCCTCATCAATATTATAAACCCATTCATATCAAGAATATTTATTAATAATCATACACCCAAATATAATAAAATGTTATTACTTAATTAATCACAACTCTTAATAAATTACAAACTTATTATATACAACCTTCATCATTACAATATTTATATACATGCCAAAATTATCATTTACAAAATATCCTACTCAAAATTGTATATCTACTCTGATGCTACTCTTCTGGTATTGAATAGCGTCCTTCGCTCCTAACCTGCGCGTGATAAAAATCAATGCGCTGAGTGGAAGACTCAGTGGTGCTAAATAACCAACAATTTAAAATAACAAGAATAGCCAAATAGCAAGTCT
>CANUEX010159978.1:0-23366 GCA_948099535.1 Jatropha multifida | reverse complement strand
TAATTGGTCCTATCAAAAAAATAAGCCCTGCACACCCCCCCCCCCCCCCCCCAAAACAACCCTTTCTCTCTCACGTGCGCGCGCGCGCACACACACAAACAGAGATAACCCAATTCGGCTTCATCAGTGGAGACAATTGAAACAGAAGACAGTGGATAGAGAAGAAATCCATGCAGGGGCAGGAGGTCCAAACAACATAATAATGATTAATAATGGCTAGGGAGAAATTTTCAAAATTGTTTGAATATAGCAACTCTTGTATAGCTCAACTAAGTGCAGAAGATCTTCAAGAGAAATGTGTTTGAATAGAGATCAGGGTCAATTAAGCATAAAAACAACTTACTGTAATGTTTTGTACAAGAGGCAGCAGTAAGATGAAACATATTGCTTAATCACAAGAATTACATGCTAATGCAAAAATAATAAGAGGTTGAATTTAGCAGACTACAAATAACAAGCAGAGTTGAGAAGAGCTACCAATTGTCTATAATCTCTTTCATTCTTATCCAATTATAATATTTAAAAGTTCTTTCAAACTTTGATAGATCATCTCATCCTCAGATTCATTTTGGTCTCCAAAAAAAATGTCATCTTTTATTATCATTTCAATCATATGCAAACTATTATATAACTACTATCAGAAACTAAAAGTCTTACGCCCTTGATTCTTGATAAACTTGACAGAGAAATCATCATGCACAATAATATTTCCCCACACTTCCACATCAGCAATAACAAAATTGAAACCCATTTCAGCCAACCATTTGGAAGGAAAATTCTATGGGCCATCTAAACTAGGCAAGATCTGTGGGAACCACACTAATTGTGTGACTCTCTCTCATATGTCTTGACAAGCAACTCATGCTAGCAATGTCAAATGCAAAATCTATTTCAGCCAACTTTTGGAGAGACAGAGACTATGTAAGACACAATAATCTCTCTCTCTCTCTCTCTCTCTCACACACACACACACACTCATATACTGTACTTCAACATTTTACCAACACAAGCATAATTTAAAAAGGAAAAAAATCTAGCTCTACAGCCTGATGAATACAATGTCAATATCCCTTTTTTAATTGGTTTGACTTTATCAGATATGTAAAAGCACTGTACAACTTCTAAAACATAAAAGGACAAAAAGGAAGGAACATTTCCAATCCTCAATTGAGAATCAAAAAGAGCTACAATACTGCTCAGGATATCAAGAATCTGCAAGATACATACCCATTCACCAGGGCAAAGAGAACGATAATATTTGGCAAATTTGTCACACTCTGGAGCTCCTTCTCCCTTAGCTTTCACACAACTGAAGAAGATCATAATAGTTAGCATTACATCAAGGAACTTGTAGACACTAAAAAGAAGTAAATAGTAAAGAAATTTGATTTACCGATGATACTCAATATATCGGGTAAAACAGTGCCTAGTCTGGTTTGTAGTTGGGAAACGAAAATCAGCTGGTGCTGTCTCCAGCTGGATATGAACAAGGCAACCGCAACAAATAAGTAAATCCATAGGGAAGTTGCATAAAGAAAATGTAATTAGGCCATTAAAGCAAAACTTCCAGATAAAAGGTCATACCTTTATCTCTGGTTTCTCATCAGCAGCTTCTTGTTCATCTGAGATTTTCTCTTCAGTAGTTTCATTGCTTTCTGTATCAACAGCAGGAGTATTTTCACTGCTGTTTTCAGCAGCAGAATTATTTTCTGTGCTTTCTTCAACACCAGCACCAGCAGTATCTTCTGTTTTTTCTTCAACAGCAGCTACCGGTGCTTCCTCGGCTTTCTCAGCTGAAACATCTGCAGATTCTGGTTTCACATCTTCCCTTACTTCCTCAGGCTTAGACCCTACTTCTGTCTTCACCTCGTTCTCCTTCAATAAATATTGCTATATTTAAAATAAAATAAAATAAAGTTATATCAGCATTACTGAATAATAATGTCAGCCAAGGAAAGGAAGAAATGCTGAGTACACCAGATGACGATGGCGTGACGGTGTATAAATATCTATAGCATGATAGCAGAAGGATATTTACATTGGTGAAAGGCAAAATTAACCAGTCAGTCTCCAAGCAGTTAAAGCTTAATCAATTGTTGTTACTGAACCTCAAAGCATGTAGAATTTTTTTAAAAAAATGAAAAAAAAGGCCAAAAGATCATAAGTTGATCAAATCCGCTCATATCTCACATCTTTATTCTTTAGCAATTAGACTGAAAAATAGAAGCATACCCATACAGCTCAGTGGATGCTAAATTAAATCACAATTTACATGACAAATTCCCTCCATATTACGCGAAGCATTTTGATTTTTAAATTTCTCTGTCAACTATTACTGACATCAAATCAGGCCAAGCATGGCTTTAGCTTAACTTAATAAGCAACAGAGGTCCAACTAAAAGCATTAATAAACTGAAAGCATTTTGATTTTTATATTTAGCAAAGCAAGACTAATTCTTAAACAGTTCCCTTTCACCCAGCAGCATACAGAAAAAGCATGTCAAAGCCAATGCGTCTCCACTGAATATTTCTCGTGGAAAAGGAAAAAGAAACAATTTGAATTAATGCCAAAGTTAAAGTTCAGGGACTAAAAACATACTTCGTTTCTTCTTTTTGTCTCCTCCATTGAAAGAAAAAAAATTACATTTCTTACAATACCCAAGAAAAATCATAGAGGAGCTAACTCACAATCAATCAAACCAAAATATTTCCTCAATAAATCAATTTCTCATAATTTGGAACAAATCAAAACTTTAAAAAGAAAAAAAAAAGTCAAATTAATTCTTCACAAGTTTCATTTCGCCAATAATTTTCAGTAACTATTACAACCGATTTCAATAAAACAAAAATCGAAGATCCAAAACGAATAAAAGCAAAGAAATCAAAAGAGGGAAACAGATCTAGCATCGCAATCTACTCGATCGATGCAAGAAATTACGAGATAAAAAGGTACCTCTGATAGGGTATGGGTTTCACTTGTTGTAGCTTCCGCCATTGCTGGAAAAGGAAAGGAAAATGGTTGCTGACCAGTCACAGAAGGGCAGCCTCCAGCCAAATGATGAGGGAAGACGAAAAAAGCAGAGAGCTCTTCTGGTTTAGGTTAAGACAGAGAAGATTTACTCCTTTACTGTGGAGGTAAAAAGTGAGTCCACTCGTTGTCATTTCTGAACCACGTTTCAATTGTCTGTTTGGTGGGAGCTAACCCATGGGGTAATTTTGAGAAGCTACTGGTACTGGGCCTATGGGCGTGGAATGTTAAAGAAGCCCTCAGAACTGGGCCACACTTAGAACTAGCAATTTGGGCTTAGAACTGAGTTTAATGATCTGGCTCAGTTCTAAGCAGTGTTAGTCTGTCGTTTATTTTTTGCCGTCCCACGTAAAGGACAGTTGGTACATTCTACAAATCAATGCTTGTTTGGTTGTTTGCCTCAGGAACTCGAAGTCGTTTGTCCTTTTCTAAAGAAACGACCGTCTGTGGTGGCGTTTGATCTCTCTCTCTCAAACCCTATTATTTTCTTCATTTATAAACAATTAATTGAAATTTGAAGAAAAGGGCAAGAATAATGTTTTGGATATGTAGCAATAAGTATTACAGAGTCAAAGGTTGTTAATGTTGAAATGATTTTACTTTAATATCACTTTCGATCTAAGTGTAAAAATATGTCTAAAAAAAGACTTGGAATTTTAAATATTTTATTTGAATTAATTTTAAGTCGTAGAATAAATTTAGGTAGAGAGTCATTTTTAAACTAATGGACCAAATTATATTGCTGAAATTGAAACATTATCAGAATTTTCATGAACAAATTTTGCATTGAGATATAAAACATTCATGTTGGAGAGGACATTAGTTGGCTCATCTCTCTCTGCTTAGCAACTCCATAGAAGGAGGAGTAAGAAATTAGTTGGCTCAATTACTTATCCATCCAAATTATGCATCTAAGGCTGTTCCCTTCAAGAAGCAAGTCAAAGGCTTTGTTAATGTCCTCGAAGCTCACTTCATGTGTTATGAACTGCTCCAAATTAAGCTCCTGTTAACCAAACACCAAAGGGAACAAATTAATTAAATTACAGTTATATATATAAAAAAAGATAATTAATTAAGGGCTATTACCTTGTCTAGATATTTCTTGGCCAAGGTGTGAATGTCAGATTTGGGTTTTAGGCCTCCAATTAGCGCACCAGCCACAGTTCTGCCTTCGAGCATCTCAAAGGGATTGAAGCTCACTGGTGATGCATGCATTTCCACTCCCAATATCACGGTTTTGCCCCATCCCTTAACTCAGATGTTAATCAAATTAATTATGGAAGTTGGAAAAAAAATAGAAAAACAATATGTAAAATAAAAAATTTTAAAAACAACAGACTCGATTGAAGCTTTTAATTTATAAAATTGATGATTAACTCTCCATTTAAATATAGCCAAATGTTTTGAGGTTTATAATTAAAATATATATTAAAAAATAATATATTGAGGTTTCAGGTTATTATGTTTTACTCTATAAATCCAAATAAAACTCCTAAACTACAAACCTGTCGGCTGCTTCTGAAAGCTTCTGCCATCAATGAGGCCAACCCAACGCATTCAAAGCAATAATCAGCACCTCCATCTGTCATTTCCTTGATTACCTAATTTTAAAAATTAAAACGTAAACTACTATTAATAATTAATGCAAATTGACCTATTGTCTTCTCCGTTTTCCATTTAGAACAGTTGGCTACTACTGCTAAATTAAGCTAATTAAGACCATTTGCCAGCCGCACTTACTGTCTTGTTAAAAAATTTTCTAATATCCCAAGAATTCAATTACCTTGTTGACAGGTTTTTCCCCACAGGTTGAAGGGTTGACGAAGTCTGTAAGCCCAAATTTTTTTCCTGCATTTAATCGACAAACAAACGATTGAATTTTTCAATTCAGTCATGTTTATGGATGGATAATGATTTATACCTATCTCGAACTTTTCTGGATTTAAATCTACGCCTATAATTTTAGAAGCTCCGCGTAGCCTCGCTCCTTCTGCAACCTGATAAATCATCCATGGAAAGTCCATATAAATTGCTCACCGTTTTTAATTACATTGACGACGCAATTTAAATTAAATAAAAATTACCGCAAGTCCAACAACTCCCAGTCCAAAAACAGCCACAGTAGATCCCTCCTCCACGTCCGCCACCTTCCACGCTGCTCCTACACCTGCATCAGATCATATCATTTTATTTTTTGAATTGAAGTTCATAATTTTATTAATTTACCCACATCATACTTAGACATGGAGGGACCAAGTAAGTTTCACTTAAGGTGATGTTTCAGGCCCTGTTTTGCAAGACATCAGTATGACACTAAACGTTATAAATAACTAGTGGCATGCCCATACCATTTGCGGATTAATACTTATGAATAAATGACCCAAATTAAATTTGATTGAAAAATCTAAATAAATTAATACGGTAAAAAAAATAATATTCGTCATTCACCCTTTTTTTATTCTTTGACTATGATAATAAAAACTATTAATTCAATTTTTTTCCATAAATTTAAAAATGATAAAAGAATTCCACACTAGTAAATTAAAAATAATTATCACCTTCTTATAAATTAAAAACAATAAAAATAAATATTTTTTAACAATTACTTAAACCATAAAATACCTTAATGAAAAAGAAAGAAATTTCATAAATCACTATTTAAAAATATGTTGAACTTACAAAAGAAAATAAAATTTGTATGGTAAATTTACGAGATACGGTACTTATATACATAGTACTCAAAAAGGAATTAAATTTTTTCTTAAAAAAAAAATTAGAGAATTGTTAAATTATAAAATAAAAAAATGTTATCTCAATTTATAGTGTGATAATTAATTATTGAAAAAACTAATTATTATTATAAAAAATGTTACTATTTAGATTATTAATTATTGAAAAAAAGAAAGTAAAGAGTTATTTTATTAATGAAATAAATTTATTATATGATTACTAATTATTTAATAAAAAAAATAAAAATTTTATAATTTGATTTTTAAAATTAAATAATTAAATAAAAATATTAAAATAACAAAATTCCACGTCACCAGTTAAATTTTACAATATCATACCACATAAATAAATTTGGTTAAGCTTTTATATATTTATGTTATAATATTTTAATTTAATAAAAATGCTAAAAATATTAATTAGCTAAATCTTTGACAAGTTGACTTCCATGTTGTGCTTTACTTTTCATAAATGATCAAACCAACAATATTAATTAGCTTGAAGTTGGTTAGACTAACAACTCCCAATTGATAGTTTTAGGCATTTATTAAAAAGTTCGGCAATTAGAGTTTTTTAAAAAAAAAATTCAATTGACTTTCCTAAAACTAAACTTCTGTGCTGTTAATTTTTATATCCTTTGACTCGCAGCATTGCTGAATGAATAATAGGCTTTAAGAGTTTTGATTATTATAAGTTATTGGAGAGAAAGCTTCAAAACAATTGTTTAGGTTGCTTTTTTTTCTAAAGGGTAAACCATTAAATATACAGTAAATTTTAGGTCTTTTAACAATTTCTCCTTAAATTCAATTTAACCCTTTAGACACCTCAATCGCAATTTTTTTAGTACAATTATACCCTAATTTGAAATTAGTCAAAATCAATGAAAAATACATTTAATATGGATCTCATAACTCATAGTTGAGTTAATTTAACCAAAGAAGTAAGTCGACTAAATTATAAATATCCTAAACTTTTGCTTTTGAAACAACTGCACGTCAAAACGATTTTAATTCTTAGGTACTCCAATTTTAACTTTTTATTATAACTACACCAAGAATTCAAATTATGACAAATATATTGTCATAATTGAACCTTGAAATCAAATTAGATGTCACGTTTAATTACAATTCCACCCTAAATTCAAAATTGATCTTATTTTAATAAGACCGCCTTAGATTATTAAAGAAAAAATAATCAAAATGAGATAAGTTCATAATAAAGCAAAATACTGTGCAATGACTTCAGAATAAAGCAAAATACTTTGAGATAAAATTTGAATTTAAGGTGAAATTGTAATTGAATGCAACCTTCTAATTATGACAGTATATTTGCCATAATTTGAATTCAAAGTGCAGTTGTGATAAAAAGTTAAAATTGCACTATCTGAGAATTAAAATTGCAAAAATTTGAGATATTTTATATAATTTAGCCAACTTACTCCTAAGTTAAGTTAATTCAGGTATAAGTTATAAGACCCACATTTAATATTTTATTCATTGATTTTGACAAATTTAGAATTAGAGTACAATTATGATAAAAAGTTACAATTAAAGTGTGTGAGGAGTTAAAGTTAGATTTAATATATAATCATTAAAAAGCGTAAAGTTAGAGTTATATTTAATGGTTTACACTTTTTTTTCTAAATAAGAGGCATAATCAAGAAATTGAAGGAACAAATCAGTCCCAATGTTGAATAACTGACCTGTTGAAATTCCACAGCTTAGCAAACATGCCTTATCAAGAGGGACTTGAAGGCTGAGCTTAACCACATTAGCAACGTCCACCACAGTATACTCTGTGAAGCTAGACACACCCAAGAAATGATGCAACGCTTCTCCTTTCATGTCTCTAAATCTACTTGTTCCATCTCTTGGCATCCCAAACTCACCAGCACCAACTTTAAATTTCGAGCAATTGTTGCTCTTGCTCGACTTGCAGTCCCTGCAATCTCCACAACTTGGAGCAAACACTGGTAACACAAACTCTCCTTCTTTTACTTCTTCTACATACTCCCCAACACTCTCAACAACCCTTCACAAAAAGTTCAAAATGATAATCAAAACATATACAGGATTTGATCGATCGTCTCCAGGAATATATATTTATATATGATGACGGAGAGACTTGAATTACCCAGCAGCCTCATGTCCAAAGATTCTTGGGAAGTTTGAAACAGGACCCTGTAGAACAAGTTATGTAAATTTACAATACACATAATTAAAGGGATCACGAGAGATAATTATGTATAGTATAGAGAAGGGCTTAATAATTACCGGCTTCATATTCCAGAAGGTAACATCACTGTGGCAAAGTGAAGTGCAAATGATCCTTATCCGAACCTCCCAAGCTTTTGGTGCGTCAACTTCAATCTCTTCTATCACCAGTGGCCGTCCAGGGCTTCTGCATATTGCGGCTGTATATATATATATTCGCGAAATTACAGGAAAAATTAGTAATATTAATTTAGGGTTTATAGGAAAAATTACAGAAAGAAAGTTAAAGAACCTTTGCATCTTATAGTTTTTCCTGCTGCTGCAGCTATATTGTTGTTCTCCATATGTGAAAGAGAGACACCCTCCTTGTATCAGAACAGAGATGACAAAGAAATTACCAAGATGTAGATCTTCTTGGTTTTAAATCCTTGTTTCTATCGCTTTGGTTTCACCTACTGCGGTTCAACAAAGTAATGATATGTACAGAGTCAAACAATTATATTATACAACAATAAAAACCACCAATCCAGCATTAATCCCAAAGTCAACAATAATTGATATATTCCTTTTAAAGAAAATTCGACAATATTAATTTATTAAATGATTAATCAAATTGTAACAACAAAAATATAGATATTTATTTTTTCATCATTTTAGTTTTAATGTAATCAATATGATTTCTAATCTTGGTCGAAAATTTATGATTTGGACACCCAATGCTTTTCCTTTGGTAGAAATTTTATGATTTCTTATCTTTTAATGGAGCCTCTCATACCACAAACGAGGACAAGAAAGCAACAACACGAGTCGTTGCCTTTTTTTTTCCATACAAACGCTCAAAAATTTTGAAGATTAAATTTCTCCAATTCAACTAGCAACGCAATCAAATTCAAGAAACCAGTCAGATGACCCAAAATTACTTACAAAGCAAAATCGAGGGATAGTAATAAATTTTCAAATGAAATTAGCTTTAAAACACCAAATTATTTAGAGATCATATATATCCAACAAATCATGCATATGATTAAATAAACATAATGAAAACCTTAAAAAATGTTATTAAAATATCAAAAACCATATGGATCCTTATTATTTTTAATTGTTAAGGCGGTGAGATTGTTTTTTCTCTTTGTCAAAGAATCACACTTTTTATTATTACAATTATCTTTTCTATCTCTATCAATTGATTTTATTTTTTTTTCTTTATTAAACATTTTTTTCATCTTGTCTTTTTTCTTTCTCCACTATTTCATCTCCTTAATTTATTTATATACGTGCATAGTCTCTTTTATAATTTTATTATTTGGAATGCAAATAGACATTTAGATAATCACTCTTTAAACAAATTTTATTGTTTATAAAGAAAATTACAAATAATGCATACTATATATTCATGAAAAATAAATATTTTTAAATTTAACTTTGCAAATTTCAATTCTAATTCTAATTTAATTATACTTGATTTTATCAAATAGACAAGAAGGTTGTGACAGTGTTCTATGGCTAATATTTCAGTACTCCGGCAAACTGTTAAATTTTGAACTTCTAAACTGTTACTTTAGTGTTTGTATATATATATACACTAAACTTACAAAAATCAATTTGCTTTTTAATTTTACAAATACATAAAAAAATATATTATAAACTAATCTTAAATGAAATATATAAAATTCTGCAATAAAGTGCGGTAACTCCGCTTGTTAATAATCTAAATTGTAAGAGTCGGTGGGTGCCAGTTGCCCCACTGTACGTAAATCCGTTCCTCCTGCATACGACAATCAATGCTTGGCTCTGCATCAAGTGGCTGGACAAAATTGCTTGGCGTCGTTTATTGAAGTGGAATAACAGTACCGATTTCGTTGATGGAGGCATGAGTTTGCTGGCCCGAAGAACAACAAAACGGATGATTTAGAACAGTGGCTTTGCCATATGTTAGACTACGTGTCCAATTTGTAAGAATTACTTATCTACTGTGGAACAACTCATACACCAAGCTGAGGAGAGATTAATTTTGAAAGAGTTTCTGGCCATAAATAGATTAATTTACGTACGTCGTGCTTTTAAACGTGTGTTTTAAAGTGGGCCTAAATTATATTCTTTTCGTTTAAAGTGGGCCTAAAATATGTTAGTGGGTCTCATTGGGCTTCCCATCAAAACGGACTACTCCGGTCTCTTAGTAACAAGACCATATAAAAAATTCAATTGTTAAACATAGGTTGAGGAAAAAGAATTTGTCTCGCTGATACGAGTTGATTGGCAATCAAATTGGCTAATTCCACATTATATTATTCATTAGATTACAAAAAGTAACAGCTGCAGTGGCATTAATTTCTGAACATGCCAAATTAACAATAATTTTAAATAAATAAAATAAATCAGAAAGTATGGATTTGATCACAACTCAAAAAATCTGGTATAGAATATATTATTTTATAGAAAAATACGGTATTATATCTTCATCTACAAATGAAGACAAACGAAATGCCTGCGCCAATGGTATAATTTCAAATCTATTAAAAATGACCACCTAATTATACTACCTGAGGAACGAAGCCTCTTGAAATTTTTTTTTCCTAAAAAAGAAAAAAAAAAAAAGCTCATAAAATCTGAAAAATAATGGCCCGTGAGCTTTAGTAAAGCAACTCATTACCAAGCCAACCCACACGAAGCAGTCAAAGATAAAGAGATAATAATTAAAAATAAAAATAAAATAAAACACTGCACAAGATGTTCATAGAATATTCAAATGATAGATTTTTTTTTTCTTGGGGCTGTCTTTTCATGGTTTGGCTTCACTCTCCTTTCTCTATCGTGTATGGTTGCATGTGCATATATAAACATTAAAAGTCTAAAGTATGGTTTTAATTAAGAATTTACTGTTCTATACCAATCAGTAGTATTTGCTTTTACCAGAGGTAACTGTGTTTTGATTAGCAAGTGGTCCATGAACCTGTTTTAAGACTATGTTTTGAGCTTAGTCAATCTTTCAAATCATATACACATAGGGATTTGGCAGGCAGGAATTTTCTTTGAATTAATATCAGATTTCAAATTTCATATTTTATGGACTTGCGTACCAAACTGTATATATTATATCATTCGTGATGACATTGGTATTGTTTATTTTGAATTAAAAAAAAAGAAGCATGTAACACATGCTCACCTCATTTTATCAACAGTTTGAAGACAATTTGATTTGTTTCACTGATAATACTTTTTAAATCAATCGTTACAAATTCATTTAGTAAATATCGAACCTCAGAGTTCTTTTACCTCAGAGTTCTTTCCAGTATTTAGACAGCGAATTTTTCAATTTTATTTTCATCTTTACTAAAAATGTAAAATGAGACTATGGATCATATTTCGAGATAAAAAACAGGTATAATATAACTTAGTTAATTTAATTGTAAAAATAAAATCTTGAGAAAAACATATAAAAATAATTTTAGGGAGGGAGAAGTTTTACTCTGCATCGACAAATCTTCAAAGAAGGTCTATAATCAAAACTGATAACCTATGGTCTGATTATGATTTCATTATTTTTGAAATCGTGGATTGATAATTTAAAAAATCGATTAAAACCTTTTGAAATCGAGAATAATCGGCCAGAATTGTCGGTTTTAGAATTATTAATGAACTGAAATCAAAATTACAACTGTTTGGTTTTAAATGGTAACTGAAACTATTAATTTTCAGTTTAATTTTAAAATCGAAATAAGTGATTCCAAAACAGTGACCACCGGTACCATTAGAACGAGAAAGAAACTTCAAAATGATGGATTGAAAGAGAATGGTTGTGGTGCTTCTGTTGCCAAACGTGGACTCCGGGACTTGAAACCCTTCCTTCATAGTTCAAAAGTGTCAGTTCCACATTACATTATAATAATTGTTTGATTCTTTACGGTACAACCTGTTGGTTATGCCAAAAAGTGATGCTAACGGGCAACAATCTCATTAGGTTGTCCACTGTTTAAAAGTTAAAAACACACTATTTTGTTGACTAAAACAGTGACACACACAATCTCATTATTTGAAAATTAGACACTTGTTGCGGTAAATTCATTTTTTCTTGCCTTCTTAATAATAATTTAACCAAAAGCGAAATTCACAATTTCATTTTGAATTGTAAGCACTGAATTATAAATTTCAATTTGAACACTACCAAAAAAACAAATTGGGGAAAAAGAATTAAACTTTGAAATAAGTTGGAAAAATAAGAAGGGTTTCAAATTCAAAGTCTGTAATAATCACATTGTTGAAATCCGTTATTGCCCTTAATTATGCCACCGTGTTATTGCTTTAATGAGAAAAAAGAAAGAGAGTCACTTGAGCCGGAGGATTAGTCAACAAGTTTGATCAGAAATACAAAACACGATATAAGATGTAATCTAAACCGTTGATTTTGAAAGAATATAAAAATTATTATTAAGAGTATAGTTATTGATATAAATGCACTTTAACCGTGAATTAATAAAAGTAGACATTGCAAAATTATTTCCCCTTAAAAGGAAAAAAATGGAATTATAATTTAGGGAAAAGGGAAAGTGAGAATATTTTTATGGAAGGAAAGCGCAGGAACATAGTAAAAGGGGAGAACTTGCTGGAATCATTAATTGGGTAATTTGACCAGAAATAAACAAAAGCAATCGCTGACGCAAAACACGCATTACTAGTACTTGTACTCTCATACAGTGACAACATATTTGAGTTTGAGATATGAAACAAGAAGAGGAAGAGGAAGAAGAAGAAGAAGAAGAAGAAGAAGAAGATAAGCATGAGAGCCTTCTTTTACGGGTCATGTTCTTTCTCTTCTTTTAAGCTAAGTAAATAAATAAATAGTAAAAGGAGCGAAAAAACCAAACAAAACAATACAGTATTACAGAGGCAGACATATTCTTTCTTTTCCAATTTCCACCACACTTTCTCTCTCTATCAAAGACCATAGCTTTAATCTGAAACTCTCATTTTGGACCCTACTCTCCTGCCTAACCATTGAGTCTGCCATAAAGGAAGAAGAAGAAATCACATCCCCACCACACAAAACCAGAGACAGCTCTGCTGTTTTACCCACATATAGATAGATATTTAGTGGATCATTATATTAGATCTAGAGAGAGAAACACCTGTTATTCTGTTTGGTTTGGTTTGGTTGGGTTTTTGTTTTTTGGGTTTGTATAATGGATAAAAGCTGTCAATCCTCTGGTGCGGAGTCTACAATCACCACCAGTAGCAGCAGTAGCAACAACACTAATACTTCCAGAGATCATTACCTCAAAAACCTCAATAGGCTTTCTCATAAGATCTCTAAACCCATCATCACCAAAAAATCTCCTTTTGATCATCAAAATCAGAACTTTAATCACAGTAATATTAATAATCAGCAACAGCAATCACAATCACAGCCTACCCACCACCAGCAGCAGCAGCAGCATCAGCCGCCGGTGTATAATATCAACAAGAATGATTTCAGAGACGTGGTTCAGAAACTCACCGGATCTCCTGCTCATGAAAGGTTCAATACTCCTCCGCCTATTCACCCACCGAAGCCTCCAAGCTCTCGCTTGCAGCGTATTCGTCCTCCGCCTCTCGCGCATGTTAATAATCGCCCGCCTCCTTTGATAAATAGCGCCATCCCTCCTCACCATCCACCGCCGCCTGCAATTAATGCCAGCGTGAACCCTCCCATGCCGACCGCAAATGCAACCAACAGTTTCATTCAACGCCCATTAGCTCCTCTCTCACCGTTACCACCGTTTCCGGCGGTTCATGCGGCTGCGGAATCGCCGGTTTCTGCTTACATGCGTGACCTTCAGAACTCAATCTTAGCCGCCGAATCAAGTAAGCATTTTTCGGGATTCCCGCCTCTTGCCCCACTGGCTTCTCCTCGCTGGAATAATCTGCCTCCACAACAGCCTCCGCCCCAGCAAAATCAACAGCCATTTGTACGTCCACAGCAGGGGATACTTCCCTCGCCGACATCAGGTTTAGGTGGTTCGCAGCCGCAGTTTCACTTACCACCTTCACCGCTGCCGTTTGGGTGTTTCAACTCGCCGCGATCACCGCGACCTTTGCTATCCCCAGGCCTGTTGCTCTCGCCTTCTCCATTTCCGCTATCGCCGACATTGCCAGTGCCCAGCCCTAGATGGAGAGATCTATGAGGCTGCTGCTTGTTTGTTCAGGTAAGTGTTTTTAGATTTTTACACAACGCTGTCGTTTAGAATCAGGAACATTTAGGGCATTAATGCATATCTTTTGTACATAGTTGGGGCTAATTGGATTACCAGTAGTTGGATTGATCAAGTGTTCGACACTGGTTATTTAGATGTTTGTCTGTTTGTTTTTGTAAATGGATATCAAAACATGTGAAACAGGGACACCCCATATTTGGTTTTTCCTTTTATTTTCTGTGTGCTGTTATTGGATATTTTGGGGGGAATTATCACTAGTTACTGAACTGTAGTTGGACTATAACTTGTTATCAGTTAATTTTATTATGTTCTGATTCTGCACAATCATGTGTTCTTTTGGGTGATTCTCTATTGGCAGCATTTTCTATGAGAAGTTATGTATTTGCCTTCTAAAACTGTTGAAGTCCAAATGGATTAATAATACGAGGAAAGTGTTTTGCCGTGATTACCTTGAATAGGTCTCTTTTGCATCTGTATTCTGTTGACATAATTCATACTAATAACCTTTGACAAGGTGATTTGATGGTTTTCTTTCTTCCCAGCATAAAGTAATTGTACAATAGCCGTTAATTTAATATTAGAAGTTTAGTTTTTTCATAGTTTACAGAAAGCCCTGGCTGTTTAATCATTTAGCTACATCTTTTTAATGATTGACTATTGGAATTTCCATAACGAAGTAGAATAAATGACTGCGTGCAGATACTTCGGGCAATTCTCGAAATAATTGGTCTGTTGGATTATCAATATGCATTTTCTTAAACTTCATCTGCCCTTTTATTTGTATGAGTTACCATTCTGCTAAGTGGTTATACATTCAAGAATTTTTGACATTGAATATGAACTACTGGGCCAGTATGCATGAAGAAAAATGAGCTTTATACATTTAAATGAATAGATTGGAATGGTTAGGATGTTTGCAAGTTTATCTATCATGAAGAAAAGCTAAAAAGCTTAGTATTCAATTTACCATCTTTGCTGGGCTACGGGAAACATCGATCTTCTTTATGGACTCTATGACAAACCCTCCTTGCTCTTTTTAAATGATAGATAGAGAAGGAACATGGAGCTTAACGTTTGCTTGGTCAGATTGAAAAAGAAAAAAGAACCTGTTCAAGTGCCTTCTTTGTATGGAATTGACAGCACAAGCACCAACAAAATTCCATTTGGTGGAATGAGATCTTACTTTATGTAGTTAAAGTGGGAACAACCAAAAGCTGATATTTTGTTTCATGCTAGATCTTGCCCAACTTTTCTTACAATGGGATATTTGTGACTCGTGCCCACATTTATAGTCTTATTAAGTCTAAACTAAGTGGTACCAAATTGCATCAGTGGTGCTGGGTTTTCTTATTTTGGATGAATATAGCTGATGGTTATTCATTTATTTTTCGATCCCCCACTGTTATGGACTTATCTGAGATGTTAGAAGTTAGCAGCAGTTAACAAGTTTACTTATTTCAGGATCCTTTTGCTTGTGCAATAAAGATCACAATGCTATAATCTTCATAGATATTGTGAAATGTTATTTAATATTTAGCCTGATCCCATTTGTATAAGTGAGGATTTCTAGTTGTTACAACTCTTATTACATTTTTTCATCTGAGAAATGCTTTTTTTGGGAGTTAATCGGCAGGAATCTCTGGTAATGCCAAAGAAGTGGCTTGCCTGACTAGTTCATGGGGAAGGGTATATTTTTTGAAAGTGAAATTCCATTTTATTTGCATTGTAGGATGGGGCGTAACATAGCTCAAAGCAAGCTTAAAGGGTGATACCTGTCAATAGTGTCATTTGCATTCTTTAATCGGAATGCTTTGTAAATTAAATGTTTTTTTGGTGTGGATTTTTTAATGTGCTAAGCAAACTAATTTAAATTAATGAAAATGATAAACTTGCTTTTTGGTTGAAATGATTTCGGTTAATTGCTAAGTCCGCAATGACCCTATAAAGGGGTCAAAAGCCTGTGCAATGCATGTTTAAAGGGCACAAGACGACATTTTTATAAAGAAGTGGTCTTTGTCCATTTCCTTATAGAGAACACGAAGTCACATGCTTTTCGTTTTCTGGTACAAGTGTATGGAGAAATTTCTGCTTGT
Source organism: Jatropha multifida (assembly GCA_948099535.1). Classification (NCBI taxonomy): domain Eukaryota; kingdom Viridiplantae; phylum Streptophyta; class Magnoliopsida; order Malpighiales; family Euphorbiaceae; genus Jatropha; species Jatropha multifida. Next base: position 7,117 of record CANUEX010159978.1, on the reverse strand, counting down.
GGAAGAGATCGCTATATGTAATCGGGCGATGAACTTCAATTGCCCGCTTGACTTAAATTGAATGAGTATAAACTTGAGTTGAATTGAATGAATACAAGCATGAAATGCAACATAATGTAATCATTCTTTTGGTGTAATATCTATATTACAGAGATTTAATTTTATTGTATTATTTTCTACAACCATTCATTATATTGCATAATATTGTAATCAAAATAATCAATTTTAATAATTAAAATCAACCAATTTTGAAATGATAAATCGTTCAAATTAGATTCCCATCCATCCTTTTTGGTTAGATATTACAATCAATTTGTAATACTACGTAAAACCCTTCCCTTTTAATTTTAAAAAATTATTCATTAAAAATAGATATAAACGACAATAATTAGGCCAATTTTCCAAGGATCTCAAACATCAAGAAATTTATAAAGCACTTTTCTAAAGAAGTCATCCTCACATTTATTAAGGTTTTTGAATTTAACACAATTTTCGAAATCAAAACAATCGATCAAAACGTTGAAATTACTATCAAAGTTATAATGGACCTTGCCTTAAATTTGATTTGACTGAAATTACATGTCTCCGAATCAAATGCAAACAAACAAAATGGCGACAGAAATTTACAGACTTTCCACTTCATCAGTCAACATAGATAATGATCACGAGATCAATTGTCATTCTAACACGGACCCAGCAGCTATACCATCCACCACTTATAAACCATTCAACAATGCCATAACCCGTGTTACTTTACGTAAAGGTGACAAAGACCCGTCGAAAAGCAGAAGATAGATAACCAATACAGCAAAAGCTAGTTTAAGCTGTAGTTGACAAAAATTCTATGCCGCGCAAAATTTGAATTGATTGCTACTTAACCACCACCATCAAAACCAAAATGGAACAGATTCGGTGTAAATATAAAGATGGAGTGCACAATATCAGCCACTGGAAGGAATTAACAATGATACCAATGTGCAGCTTAAGGAACAGAAGAGCCACTAAACAATTAATTTAAGAACTTCGTCAAAACATCCATTGACAAAAACACCCAAAATACAAATCTAATGAACCAGGCATAGATCACAAACCATAAAAGGGAAACGAATAGTTGCTCAAGTGTATTGACTGCCATTCTCATGGAGAATCCAGGCACTTGATCAATCTTTACTAGATGTAACACGAAAACAGAAATTTAATGCCAAAAGCATGTATAAAGCTTCAATAGCATCATGAAAATAAGGCACATTCAAAAACGCAGATTGATATAACAAACTAAAAAGGGCAAAAAAAATAAAAATAAAAATAAAACGAAAGAAAAAAGAAAGCTTGGTACGTTCACAATTCATAGCCAAGACAAGAATACCTAAATCTCAGAATAGCAAGCAAATTAGCAACAAACACCTTCTCCCATTAAAAACATAGAGTGGAGAAGTTCGATCCTAATTTGCAGTGTAGCAGACTGCCTCACTGCTGTTCTTCAGTGGGTTTAGCTGCTTCTTTAATCTCATCAGCTCCATCATCCTGAATTAACAAAAAAAAACAAAAGAAAGAAGAAACATTAAGATATAATTTTATATAAAAACAATTAAGAAGAGAAACATAGAATGGAACACAGCATTACCTGCATGTCTGAGGTCCACAAAGTGAGATTGTCACGGAGAAGTTGCATGATCAAAGTGCTGTCCTTGTATGACTCCTCACCAAGGGTATCCAACTCAGCAATTGCCTCATCAAAAGCCTTATAATTTCAAAGGAAGGAAGTAAGCAAGTCAAATAAAATCCACCTAAAATGGCAAAGATGCAATATGCTGAACAGTCGAGAAAATAGAAACATTTAACTTGGAATTGGAAAATGGAATCACAGCCTAAAGCTAATGAAGACATCCAACAAGCTAAATAATTATATATTGGCTGATTATCTTGGATGTCGAAATTGAAACAGCATGAAAGGCAGAAGCTCCATGAACGATATACCAGTTGGTTTCAGTTATCAACAATTAGCTAAAAGCATATGATGCATAATGAAGAAAAGAATCCAAATTCTAACCTGTTTAGCAAGATTGCATGCACGATCAGGAGAATTCAGAATCTCATAATAAAACACAGAAAAGTTCAGAGCTAGCCCTAGACGTATTGGGTGAGTTGGAGCCAGTTCTGCATTTGCTATATCCTGCAAAAAACAAATCCAGAATAAATGGGAAGTATATGATGGGATATTCAAACACATCCAAATGAGTCAAGCAAACGCAGGTTTAGCCGAGTCCCGATACAAGACACAATAGCAATACTATTCACGCACAAAAAACACTTTAAAGAATACAAGTAACCTAATCAGAAGTATCATCAGAACTATTGAAACATAAAAGTTCTCAGAATAGCCTGAATTGAAGTTGGTCCAAAACCATAAAATTTTACTCGGTACAACCTATCCAGAAGTTTAATCTAAGTTCCAAAACCATAGAATACATTACACATTCACCAGAGCCAACAAAAATAGAAAAAACGAAATGCATATAAATGCGATGCGTAAAACAACTCTAATAAGCAAAAATCCTTCGGAAAAAGCGAGCTAAAATCAAATTATCAGATTAATCCACAGAGAAATTGAGCAAAACAAGGAGTCTAAATCACGAAATCGCAAATCAAACTCATATTAAGATGCTAAGCCAAACCTGAGCAGATTTGTAAGCAGTAAGGGTACTTTCAGCAGCCTCCTTCCTCTCAGCTCCAGTTTTGAACTCGGCAAGATACCTATGATAATCACCCTTCATCTTCAAATAGAACACCTTGGAATCTCCTGAAGAGGCAGAAGGAATCAACCTCGTGTCGAGCAACTTCAAGATCCCATCGCAGATCGAGGAGAGCTCCGACTCGATCTTGGCCCTGTAGTCACGGATCACGGAGACATGGTCTTCGTTACCGCGGCTCTCCTCTTTCTGCTCGATAGAGGATATAATACGCCACGAGGCACGTCGAGCTCCGATCACGTTCTTGTAGGCGACGGAGAGGAGGTTTCGCTCCTCGACAGAGAGCTCTTCGTTCTCAACTGAGGCGGAGACCTTTTCCATAAACTCTACCATCTCCTCGTAACGCTCGGCCTGCTCAGCGAGCTTGGCCATGTAGACGTTCTCTTCTCGAGACGTAGGTGCTACCGCCATTGTTGAAAGAATGAAGAAAAGAAAGATCCACAGAGGAAGAGAGAGGTTAACTCTGGTTTTTGATTCTTGAAGAGGGAGAGAGGCGGAGTCGTTTTTGAGAGAGAATGGAGGGGCTAATTTTGGGGACTAGTGGGGGGAAGGGGGACGCGATGATTGCGTTGGGGAAGATGGAGGGATTTTGAAGAGATGAAATGAGGACCGTTGGATTATAAAAGCCAGTGCTGGGGCAGGGGGAGTTTGGCTGGCAGGTGAATGGCAAGCTGGCAGACACGGGGATTGATTTAGCTGAAGAGTAAAAAGTTTTTTCCTTTTTTAATTTTTGGGCCCATGGAGAGTTTGAAATTTGAATATCTGGGCTTTTCACCCGTACTTGGGCCTGGTAGCACAGAACAGTCTTTTTAAAGTGAAAATACGATTTGACTTTCACTTAACCCAACTGAGATTGAAGGTGCAGGTTTTAAAATTTTCATTTGGATCCAGTATAGGTAAGTTTAATCCATCGTGGAGCCAATTTAAAGAGATTAAGCATTTTTTACGTTGTTAAACTCCTCTTTAATAAAAAAAAATTTCATTAAGTCTTATACAAAAGAATATTTTGTTGATGATTTTAAAATAATTAGTGATAAGTTATTCTTTAATATAAATAAATATATCCTTTATGCCTGCTGTTCCATTGTAAAAAGAATTCAAAAATAAGAAAAAGGCAAATTTCCTGCCAAATGTAATGTATTTTTGCCACTAAACTATGAAGTTTGAAATCTCCCAAGTATAACAGTTTGATCTTTTAACAAAGTCAAAAAGAAGAAAGGTGAAGATAAAATATGAAGAAAAGATGGGCAAGCCATGACCCAGTTGATCTAGAGGTTAGATAGAGTTAGAGAATAAGGAAAACAAAGGATATAGCAGAGAATTCTGGCAAAAAAGAGAAAAGCTTAAAGTAGGGAGAAAGGTTACCCTTCAAAGTTCTACCTCTTCCTCTTTTTATCTTCTTCAAATTGTACGTATAAGATAAGATATATCCAGCCGATTGGTCAATTTATGAATACATTGAGAAGGAGGTTCAGTAAGCTTGAAAATTCTATTTGTTTCTATTCGAATTTGTCCAACTTGAGATTATGAAAAGATATTCCCACAGCACAACAGATCATAATTAATGTTAGGTTTGGATCGGATAAGCGCACACAGCCTGGCACGACCAAAGCTTCGACAACGATTTGCGGACTTCTGTAAAATAGGGGAATATTCTTTAAATATAACCTATTTTTAAAAAAATATATATAATAATTGCTGCGAGAGGTGGTGGCGGTGAATGATTGTTGTTAATTAGCGCGATTGATAATTGTGGCTATTAATAATGAATTAATAAATAAACATGTAATAATAAAATAATGTTTTTCAGGTAACTTTTTTTGAAGTCCAGTTATTTATTTCTCTGTATTGCAGGATTTGTGTGGCTTGACAAGTTGATTGACACTAAATTTCATTTATTTCTGTAGTTTATGTGTTACAAGCGGAAGGCCCAAGGTTTCTTAACTCCAACTATCAAGTTCTGAAACTGCTCGTGTGGCCATGGAAATTGGATATTTAGGCTTAAGCTCGATCTGTCGGTCGGACCAAGACTGGAGACTAATTCAAATCATAACGTGAAGTTAATCCAACGTCTATCCTGTCCTGCAACTTGATTCTATCTTCACGTCTTTTTCAAAAGAGCCTACAGGATATAGTTGAAAAGGAAAAGTTCAAACAAGTAGACCAACGTGGATTATGTGGTATGCAAAAGTGAGAAGTGAGAACAACCTGAAAGTTTCTGAAAAAAAAAATGTGGTTATCCACTTCCCTGACCCTGACCATGTGAAACTTCTTTTTCTTTTGTATCAGGAATCAAATTCATGTCAGATATTCATTATTACTATGCTAAATTTGCAAATGTCATATCAAAGTTAATTTCGCTAAAATATAATATAATGATCGATTGATAAAATTTCCCCTCTTGAGAATTTCTTAATATCAGTTTTGAATGAAATAAGTTTATTGTTCATAGGTACAAATGGTTTGTAAGATCAAGAAATGGATTCATAGCACTTATAGAGAGGGACAGATAAAGATCCTAAATGCGTTTAGTTTTACGACCCAAAAAGGTATAGGGATATACGTGGAAAAAAATGTAAAAAAAAAGAAAAAAATTAAAATGCACTGCTTCAATGCAATTTTGATTTTAAAATGGATTATATATTAGATATTAAATTATATATTACCCGATGATGGATTCAGGCTCAAATATATTTTTTTCAATACTAATAGAAAAGAAATTGTGGAATGTCGTGTATTATGAAAAGGGGATTAAAGATTTAAATTTCAAATCCTTTGAATAATCAAATATTCTACTGATTAATATATATATTTTTACGTCAAGTCTTTCTCAATCCGATTCTAGAATGTGGTTTAGTGTCTGATGAAACCATACTTGTCAAATTGTAAGATTTTAATGTGTCGCTATTTGCTGCATTAACGGTGTATGCAAGAGACAATAGTAGATTTCCATATGCAGAATTTGCGAAATTGAGGGGTCATGGCCTCTAGACACAACTTGCTTTACGTTCTAGCTTCATTTGTTAGACTTAATTAAAGTGTCTGACAATCATTTTTACATATAAAATTGTATGATTATTTTACTATATCGTTCTTCGCTTTCCTGTTTTATTTAATCACCTTTATTATACTATTTCCCTGAATACTTTTACAGTTTGAATCGGATTTATATAGCAGTTGTAATATTAGAAATGATCACGAGCTATTTATTAGCCAAGCATAATAATGCTCCCTCTAAGGAAGCTTGCTGGTTTTCTGAATCAACATGCTACTTAATTTGATAATCAAGAACAATATATAGTCCATACAAAAATCAGGATCGTGTTTTTACTTTGATATGTATATAATTATTTAAATATTTACTCCCGACAGCCACTTCCATTTAACGGTTTATGAAATTTGACTTATAGAGGATCAAATCTGCTATTTCATTTTAGGAATAAGAATATCAAATTAATTTATACTATCGAGTCGAATATTTTTATGTACTTTTTATATGATTACCTCTATTTCTATAAATATATAAATAATAATAGTTTTTTTTTCTTTAGTTGAAATCTATAATTTTGTTTTTTTTTTCTTATTTTCTTATTTTGGACTGGACTCCATTCCAAAAAAGCATCCTCCTTAAGCAAGCTAAAGTTGGAATTTAATTTTGAATTGTGTGGCATAAACTATTGATTATTCTTTAACTTGTAATTTAATTTTACTATTGTATAATTTCTCTTCAAATGAGATAATAATATTGTTCATAGAATATTTATTTATTTATTTGAATTAAATAATTATATTATTTAATAGGTAAATGCAAGTACTTGTATTTTTATTCTCTTTATTATGACTAAAACGTAGGTAGCACAACCAAATAAAGATCAATGAAACGGATTTAAGCAGTCTACAAGTCTCCAGTTCGCCAAAGCAACCTAAGCGGTCCAATTTCGTTAAGTTCATAGTTCAAACATCTACAGTTCGCCAAGTAGTCCAATTTCCTCCATCCATCTACAGTTCATAGTTTAGACATCAATATATTAAATAATAATATTAGACTCCTAATAGTGTAATACCCGAAATTTTTATTTCAAAATAATTCTCATTTAAATTTAATCGTTAAATTATAAGCCAATAATATTACGCTACGTAATATTATCGAGACCGAAAATCATTTTGGTTCGCCCAAAAATTTATCGAGTAACTGTTAATTAAATAAAAATCGGACCAATATTTTTTTTATTGGACCGAATTAATTTAAATTAGACCCGAATCGAATATTTTTGAAAAATACTGTGCATTACTATTTTTTTCTCCCCGACAATCTAACTCGGACGGTTTGTTTTTATTTAATAATTTTAAACTTTATTATTTTTTTT
>CANUEX010159969.1:0-24841 GCA_948099535.1 Jatropha multifida | reverse complement strand
GATGAACAACAAGATGAGGAGCAAACTGAAAATCCAAATGATGGACATGAAGATAGAGAAAGAGAAAGGAAAATGCTTGAGACAACAAGTGGAGAACATCAAGACTTACCAAAGGAGTGGAGATTTCACAAATATCATCCACAAGAAGACATAATTGACAATCCATCCAAGAAAGTAATCACTCGGGCAACTCTAAAGAAATACTTTGGTAATGTAGCCTTTGTTTCTAAAATTAAACCTAAAAATGTGGATGAGGCTTAAAATGATGAAAGTTGGACTCTTGCTATGCAAGAGGAACTTAATCAATTGGAGAGGAATCAAGTTTCGAAGCTTGTTCCAAGACCCAAAAATCATTCCATTTTTGGAACTAAATGGGTATTTAGAAACAAGCTTGATGAACATGGAAATGTAGTTAGAAACAAAGCTAGACTAGTGGCTCAAGGTTACAACCACGAAGAAGGAATTGATTTTGATGAAACTTTTGCATCGGTTGCAAGACTTGAAGCCATTAGGATTTTATGTGCATTTGCTAGTTTTAAAGATTTCATGTTATATCAAATGGATGTTAAGAGTGCATTTTTGAATGGTTTTTTAAATGAAGAAGTGTATGTTGAGCAACCTCCCGGATTTGAAAATTTTGAAAAACCAAATCATGTGTTTAAATTTTCTAAGGCTTTGTACGGTTTAAAGCAAGCTCCTAGAGTTTGGTATGAACGACTAAGCAAATTCTTACTTGAAAATGGTTTCATAAGAGGCAATGTTGACACTACACTCTTTATAAAAAATAGTGCACTCGATATCGTTGTTGTTCAAATTTATGTTGATGATATAATCTTTGGTACTACTAATGATTCTTTGTGTGAAGATTTTGCAAAAGTCATGCAAGGTGAATTTGAAATGAGCATGATGGGGGAATTGAATTTCTTCCTTGGTTTACAAATTAAGCAATGCAAAGATGGAATTTTTATAAACCAAGGGAAATACACAAAGGAGCTTTTAAAGAAATTCAAGATGGAAAATGCAAATATATGCAAAACTCCAATGAGCACTACAACTAAATTTGACAAAGATGAAAAATGTAAAGATGTTGATATTAGAATGTTTAGAGGTATGATTGGATCTCTTCTTTATCTAACTGCTAGTAGACCGGATATCCATTTTAGTGTTTGCCTTTGTGCAAGATTTCAATCTTGTCCCAAGGAATCTCACTTAATTGGTGTTAAAAGAATCTTAAGATATTTAGTGGGAACTTCTAATTTTGGTCTTTGGTATCCTAAGAATGCTTTATTTGATCTTGTTGGTTTTAGTGATGCTGATTTTGCTGGCAGTAGAATTGGTAGAAAAAGTACATTGGGTACTTGCTAATTTCTAGGCCATGCTCTAGTATCATGGTTTAGTAAAAAGCAAACCTTGGTTGCTTTATCAACGGCTGAAGCTGAATATATTGCAGCTAGAAGTTGTTTAGCACAAATTTTATGGATCAAACAATAACTTGCAGATTATGGGTTGAAGGTTGATGGAATTCCCATCAAGTGTGACAACACTAGTGCCATAAATCTCACAAATAACCCAATTCAGCACTCAAGAACTAAACACATTGAGCTTAGACATCATTTTATAAGAGACCATATGCAAAAAGCAGACATTATAATGGAGTTCATACCCACTGAGAAGCAACTTGTAGATATCTTCACAAAACCACTCAATGAAAATCAATTTTGCTTCATAAGAAGAGAGCTTGGTATGATTGACCCTAACTATTAAATGATTTTCTCATGCTATAATTGTTTGGTTATCATGATTACAAATATGTGCTTTATTGAATATCTTGAGAATTTCTTTTCTTTCCTTATTGCTATGTTTTTGTGTTTTTCTTTTGTTGTTGTGTCTCTGTGTGTATTTTTTTTTTTGCTGTGTTTCTGCGTGTATCTTTTTGTTGTGTTTAATTTTTTTTCTCTCTTTAAGAAGAAGCCAAAAACTCTGCGTTTTGAATATAAAAAGAAGATGCTGTATAAATGTTAAAGGTATTCTCAAGCTTCTTTCCTTAAAACATTGCGTTTTTTTTTTCTTCTTTAAAGATTTTCTGTTTTGTCAAATTTGTCCATGAGGTTAAAAGAAATGTAGCATTTTAAAAGAAGGGCAAATAGGTATTTTCTGTTTCTCCCTTTAATGAAACGGTGTGCTTCATTAGTATGGTCATTTGTCTTTTCTGTCCCTATTTACATTAAATAAATTTACTTGCATCCAAGGGTAGTTTAGTAAATCATTATCTAACCCTAACCTTCCAACTTTTGGCTCCTAAATTGAAATTTTCTAAAAAGCCAAAAACCTCTTTCCCTCCTCTCAAAACCGTCGACCACTTCTTGAGAAAGTTAAAACCGCTCTTGTCATGTCAAGGGTAAGTTATCATCTCTCATCTTCTCAAAGCACTCTTCCTCTTCAAAACACCTCTCTTCACTCAATCGAACTCAAAGCATCCTCCACCATCTCTCCCAAATATCGACCAAATGGCTCGTACAAAAAGCGCAGCAGCCCGCAAACCATATCCTCCTTCATATCCCAGTAGCTACTTAGTTTCGGAAGACACCCATAAAAGCTTAGAAAGAGCTACCGTAAACAAAGGAAAAGAAAAATTTCAAGAAGAATCAGGTTCAAAAAGGAGAAAAGAAAGCAAAGAAAAATCTAAGGTGAGACCTAGACTTCGCTCTGAAAATCGTTTGATTAAAAGTCAATTCATTGATTGGGAGTTCTATGGGTCAAATGAATATCCTCTTAGAAAATGGTTTAATAAGCAAGGATGGATGAGGTTTATGCAACTTAAGAATGTATGCTATGAGTCTTTGGTTAGAGAATTTTATGTTAATCTGAAACAAGAAGACGAAAACATGTTTTCTGTTAAGCTTAAAGGAAAATCCTATAAAATCTCTAAGAAAACTCTCTCTGAGGCTTATGAAATTCCAAATGAGGGCACAAAAGCTGGAAAGAAAAGTAAAGTAAATAAGTTGAAGAACTTTGATTAGGGAAAATACCTTAAGAAGATTGCAAAGACAAAAGTGAAAATTGTGCCGGCAAATAAATTGCCTATCAATTTGAGGATCTATCACCATTTTATTTCTCACTACATATTGCCTAGACTTGGGAGCTACAGTTATGTGAGAAGTGTTGAGTTGTGCTTAATTTGGCATTTGCAAAAGGGAATACCATACAATCTATGCCATTTGCTATTTTGTTATATGACCTCCATTACTCAAGACAAAGGGTTACCCTATGGGATGGTGTTAACCACACTCTTTCACTACTTGGGGGTTGATCTTCATGATGAATATAGTGTTAAACTTAAGCCAAAAGATTGCATTGATCAACAGTTTATTAAGTATTCAACTCAAAGAAGCAAAAAGTATGGAAAAGAGAGTGATTCTAATGAGAAAAGTGAGAATGAGAGCTCAAAAGAAGATGATGGTGATGAGAGTAATGAAAATATAGAAGATGAGGGTGATGAAAACATAGAAGAAAGCAGTAGGGGTAGTAGTGAAGAAGATAGGAAGGAAACTGATGTAGATGAATCTGATGAAAGTGAAGGAATTAAGCCATCTTATGAGAAATTTGGGGACAAAAGAAAAGCAACAAAAGATCCTTATTTGGAGACTTCTATGATGGGGATTTTCAAAGTGAAAACTGTGAGGAGGAAGCGAATCTTGAGGATTTATTAAAAAATATTTAGCAAGAAGATGAGGCAATTGAAAGAAGATACAAGTTTATCCAAGCCTTCAACAATTTGGCTAACCAAATATCTCATGCTGCGAAAATCTTTACTGAGGCTGTCAATGAACTGAAATCACTAAAATAAGGAATCGCTGCTCCACCTACACAATTTGCTGAACTGAATTTGGAGGATACAAGCTCTCCACAGCCTAGAAAAAGGGAGAAATATACCACTTCAAAACCACTAAATCCCTCTAGAAGACAAACTTGAAGCTCTTTCAAAACCATACCCGCTGAACTTGGTAAGGCTAGAAGTGCCCAAAAGCCGATGGACTGAGATGATGATGCCTAGACCTCTTGATGTTTTTTTTTAAACTTTTGTGTCTCTGTTTTTTTTTGTGTGTCTGACTTGCAGTTAATTACTCTCTCTGTCCTCTTTGATGGATGACAAAAAGGGGGAGAAAAGGCTAATTGTTAGTGCTTTATTGTTGTGCGTTACGTTTTTAGTACTCTGTTATTCTGATCTTTAATTTAATTGTTAGTGCTTTGTTTGCGTGTTATGTTTCTATATATATCTTTAGTGTTTTTCTCTATGAACTCTAATTTTAGACACAGTATGTTATTTTGTTTATATTACAATTTTGAGATTGATGAATTTTGTGTTGATTATTATGCCTTAAATCATGCTACATAGCCTTTATCTTTTTGGCAAGTTATGCATATAATGAACTCAGTTTATATACACATTTTTTGCTTTATACAATGATTCTCTAGTCTTCTGCAGTTTCTCTTTAAGTCACAATCCATTTTTGCAAGAAGTTTTTAGCTCAGAAAAATAAGTGGGCTAATTTTGCTCAAAACAGTCTGAGAGCTGATTTTGGTAAAATCTGTTTTTCTTTGAGCATCAGTCCTCTTTTTGACTCACCCTTTTATAGCTCGCTAATTTTGTTAACTTATCTGTACATATACTCGTAAACTCAGGGGGAGTTTCTCTTCTTTTTGTTCTTAATGCTCTTTTACTCACATGATAAAATCTCTTGAGCAAAGAAAAATGATGCATAGAATTAGGGGGAGCAAAGAGAAAAGTCTTGTAAGTTTTCTAGTTCTTAATTAAAAACTAGTGGGGTTAAGTTTCATCTAGTTCTTTGACAAAAATTAGAAAGGATAAGTTTGTAAGTTCTTTGAAAAACTTATAGGTAATGGTTAGTTCTAAGTGTTGGACTATATCATTGTAATAGACTTTACTCTTGCCCTTTAAAAGAGTTTGATAGTGGAGGAACTCAAGATAGATTCTTGAGGAGTGGATGTAGGCGAGAAAAGTGTCGAACCACTATAAAAATGACTGTGTTGTTTTTCTCCTCTTTCTTCTCTTAACTACTACATATACTCTCACACATTTACTTGATTACTCATTTATATTTAATGAATCAACACTATTATTGGTACTGCATAATGAATATTAACTTTTGAGTTTATCTAAACCAGTTGGTGTCTAGCAGTATTTCTGCAGACTAAAATCAGTGAGCTATTTTTTGTACTAGTTAAGCAATTTGTTCTAATGCATATGGCAAATGAGATTGAATGTTTTAATATTATTGCTATTTGATCTGAGTTGATATATGAGTTGCTTCTACTGTGATTATAATATTCTTGAACAAGAAAATTTTTTTTAAAATACCAATTCACCCCCCCTCTTGGATATTTGCCTATTGGGACCTACATTTAGAAAGGTTGACAGCGCTTGTATTATCGCATCTGACTGGAATCGTTTCTAATTTCAGATCGTAGTTTGCCAATTATTGCTTGATCCATAGAACTTGCACCATACAACTTCCAGCAGCTATGTATTGTGCTTCTGCAGTAGAAAGAGCGATAGATGTCTGCTTCTTACTGAACCAAGATACAAGGGCACTACCTAGAAACTGGCAAGTTCTAGACGTACTCTTTCTATCTACTCTACTTCCTACAAAATTAGACTCACTATACCCAACAAGATCAAATGTATCATCTTTAGAATACCACAAGCCAAGATTAGAAGTACCATAAAGATATCTTAGAATTCTTTTTACAGCAGTTAAGAGTGATTCTTTGAGATTTGACTGAAATCTAGCACATAGACACACACTAAAGTGAATGTCAAGTCTACTTGCGGTTAGGTATAGTAAAGAACCAATCATACTTCTAAACAACTTTATGTCCACATCGTTTCCTTTTTCATCCTTTTCTAATTTTGAGGATGGACTTATAGGAGTGCTACATACCTTAGCATATCCATTTTGAACCTTTTTAACAGTTCACGCGTGTACTTGCCTTAGTTTATGAAGATTCCATTGTCACATTATTTAATTTGAAGCCCAAGGAAGCAGTTCAACTCTCCCATCATGCTCATTTCAAACTCACCTGCATAATCTTAGAAAATTCCTCTCAAAGAAGGTCATTAGTAGATTTAAAGATTATGTCATCAACATAGATTTGTACAACTAGAATATCAAAAGCTTTCTTTTTAATAAATAGTGTAGTGTCCACCTTTCCTCTAGAAAAACCATTTTCAATTAAAAACTTACTCAATCTTTCATACTAAGCTCTTGGAGCTTGTTTCAAACCATAAAGCGCTTTAGTAAGTTTATATACATGGTTTGGCTTTTCATAAACTTCAAAACCGAGTGGTTGTTCAACATACACCTCTTCATTTACAAAACCATTTAAGAAAGCACTTTTTACATCCGTTTGATATAACATGAAGTTTTTAAAACATGCAAATGCACAAAGCATTCTAATGGCCTCAAGTCTAGCAACCGGAGAAAAAGTCTCATCAAAATCGATGCCCTCCTCTTGGTTGTAACCTTGAGCCACTAACCTAGCTTTGTTTGTCATAGCATTACCATGTTTGTCAAGCTTATTTCTAAACACCCATTTAGTACCAATAACAGAATGGTTTTTAGGCCTAGAAACAAGTTTCCAAACTTGGTTTACCTCAAACTGATTGAGTTCTTTTTGCATAGCAAGAATCCAACTCTCATCATTTTGAGCCTCATCAATATTCTTAGGTTCTATTTGAGAAACGAAAGCAACATTACCAAAATATCTTCTAAGTTGAGCTCTAGTCATCATCCTTTCTGAAGGGTTGTCAATAATATCCTCTTGAGGATGATACTTATGGAATTGCCTGTAGCACCCCTATCCGGTCCTGTAAGACCAGACAATGATGTCACATTCTATGCCAGAAACACAGACTGATTTGCTTATTCATTTAATGTGATTTTAAATTAAGAAAACATTTAACTAAAGAAAAGAATATAATTCATAATATATTAGAAAATTTAGTAATACCATTTTTTTTATTTTATAACATTGATAACTGTTTAAACACCATACAAAGATATATGTCCTAAATGTAATACCCACCGCCCAAACCCGGAGGACTAGACGACGAATGCCACATTCGATGCTGAAGCAGCGTCTCATCTTACTTAAAAATCTAAATCATATATTAGAAGTGACTAAGTTTTCATAAGGAGGCAAGTAATTTATTTTTTTTAAACAAGGTTTAAGAAAATTCCTACAAAAATTTCGCAAGAGTTTCCCCTAAAAATCAACTTGCCACACAGAAAACAAATACACGTCCAATATTATTCCTCCAAACCCCAAAACTCTAAAATCAATATAATAATTCATGCAGCACTTCTAAATACTTTTATCAATCAACTTAGATTCTATCATATTATATTGCCATTCATTTCAAAATTTGATTACCATTAACCATGCACTTCAAATTTATATAAAGACAATACTTCTTAATTAATCAAAATTCTCATTAAATTACAACTCAATATTTACAACCTCAATCCTTTTACAATATCTCTATACATGCCATAATTACATCTTAATGCATATCCTACTCAAAAATAGAGTTTCTTCTCCGATGCTACGCCTCTGGTCTTTAGGAAACACCCACTACTCTTAACCTGCACGTGATAAAAATAAACGCGCTGAGTATATCACTCAATGGTGCTAAATAATTTATTGATAAAATAGCAAAGGTTGCCTAAGCAACAAACCTTAAATATAATTTAAAATACTTAAGTCAAGTATAAAATAAATATTCAAGACGTACAAATCGAATTAAAACATTCAGAAAGTTAGTATGAAATTCATTCTTAAAAACAAATTCTGAATTTAGCAAATGTAAGAAAAAAATTTCCATGGATACAAATATATTTATAACAGTACAGAGTTTATTCTTAATTAAGGGCTCATATATACACAGAGAGAAATATAAATAGATTCGAGTTCAGAATATCAGAATAAAAGAAACGAGGCCTGTGAAAGCGCCCTTAGTGGCCTGTGAAAGCGCCCTTAGTGGCCTGTGAAAGTGTCACCCCATATCAAAAACGAGGCCTGTGAAAGCGCCCCTAATGGCCTATGAAAGTGTCACACCATATCAAAAATGAGGCCTGCGAAAGTACCCCTAATGGCTTGTGAAGGCACCGCAGATAATAATAAGCGCATCCTCTTATTCATAAGGTATCCAGAGCCTAGCATATGATCATAGCTTCCATATAACAGAAAGGCTTAAAAGCCGAGCATGCTCATATACCAAAATAAATCTCATCTTATCATATTTCAACTATGCATACTTGAGCCCAAAATCATATAATTCCATCTTAAATCATCATATTTCTATAAACCATTTCATAACTTAACATATTTTCCACCAAAATTTCATAAACTTACAACTTAGGAAATTATCAAATTTGCATACTTATGCAAAGCAAATTTCCTATTTACAAAGCACATATTCAAAATCCTTAATTTTCATTAATTATTTTCTATAGTTCTTTTTATTAAGATGTATTTATAAATTAGTCAAATTTTGAGGGTTTTGTGGATAAATGTACTAAATTAAGAATTTCCAGCACTTTAATAACCTTGACCTTTGCTGGGTTTCTAGGAAATAATTGGAGTTGTAGGTATCCAAATTGAGTGAAATTTAATTTTTTAGAAAGATAAGAAAAAATTATACAAGTTTCATGAAGGGTTCAAAACCTAATCATATCATTTTATAGGTCAAAGATAAGCAACCAATTCGAACATACTAGTGGGCTACCACGATAGAATCAGCTTTGATAATAAAATCATAAATTGAGCTACAAGTATCCAGAGTAGACATAAGGAGATGTTTTGAAAATATAAAAACTATAGCTACAACTTCCATGAAGGACATAAGACATTATCTTACCATTTTAGTGGCTAAAATGGACAATCAATTCGGATATACAAGTGAGACACCAAAACAGAACCATTTTTGGTATTTAAATCATAAGTTGAGCTACAAGTATTGGAATTAAACATAAGAGGATGTTTTTAAAAGCTAAGAAATAGAGCTAAAACTTCCATGAAGAAGTAAAAAACATATGGAGATTATAGGAGGGTCGAAAAATGACTTCTAGTCCCACCTAAGAACACATCTAACATAAAAATTTATCAATTCTAAACAATTCACATAGAACCCCTAAATTTTCATTTAAAAACATGAATTCTCAAAATCAAATTTAAAATTAAAATTAAAAACTTAAGAAATGAAAGGAGATGGAAAGTACTATTGCACTAACCTTGAAGGCATGCTTAAATAAGCTTAGAAAACTCTACTCTTTAACTTTCTCTTTGCCTTTGGAGGATGGTTCTCCAACCTCTTCAAAGCAAAAAAATAAGTCATAAGAATCAAGAAGTGACAAAAGAAAGAGATGAAACATGATTTAATTCATCAATTACATGTCCTAACCATGAATTCTACTTATTAATTCACAAAACTCAAAAATCACAACTTACTTACTTTGTTGGTAACTCCAATTTCCTTTGTTTATGAACTCCAATTTCTTACTCCTTAGCTTAGGTCTTAATGTCTACTATTCACATACTAGTAAATCACTATTACCAACACTGAAAAAAATGACATTGATAAATGGACTGTACATCGCCACTCTCTTGGCAAGTCAAAATGCTCATTTTTTGTTTTTGGCATTTGATTTTCTATGACGTTCTGATCCTCATGTCTGTCCTCTGATTCAGCCTAATTGTCATCATTCTGTATGTCTTATGGCTATTCTACTTGCTCATTCTATTTTTCTTGATTAAAGTCTACAACATCATCACTTTCTAAAATTTTAGAAGTAGAATCAGATTCGTCAAAAACAACATGAATAGATTCTTCTACAACTAGTGTATTTTTATTAAACACCCTATATACTTTGCTGTTATTAGAATAATCCAGAAAAATTCCTTCATAAGATTTTGCATTGAATTTAGAACGACAGTTTTTCTTGTTATCTAGAATAAAGCATTTTACATCCAAATATGTGAAAATAGCTAATGTTTGGCTTTCTGCCTTTGTAAAGCTCATATGGAGTCTTTTTCAATTTAGATCTTACCAAGGCCCTATTTAGAATATAACATGCTATGTTTACCGCTTCTACCTAGAAGTATTTTGGAAGTTTAGAATCACTCAGCATGGTTCTAGCCATTTCTTGAAGAGTTCTATTCTTGCGCTCAACTACTCCATTTTGCTGGGGTGTTATAGGTTTTGAGAAATTATGGAAGATTCTCGTTTCATTGCAAAAATCATTGAATTTTCTATTTTCAAATTCTCTCCCATGATTGCTTCTAATCGTAGTGATGTTGTATCCTTTTTCATTCTGAATTCTTTTGCCAAGATGAACAAACATGTCATATGACTCATCCTTATTTCTAATGAAGAGAGTCCAAGTGAATCTAGAATAATCATCAATAATGACAAATTCATATGATTTACCTCCAAGACTAGAAGAGGTGACAGGTCCAAATAAATTAAGATGCAGCAATTCTAAAGGTCTAGAAGTAGAAACCATGCCCTTAGATTTGAAAGATGTTTTGGTTTTTTTATCCAATTAACAAGCATCACAGATATGATCGTTTTCAAATTTAACTTAGGCAAATCACGAACTAAATCTTTCTTAGACAGTTTAGAAATGAGGTGCATGCTTGCACGACCCAGTCTTCTATGCCATAACCAACTAGAATTGTCAACAGAAACTAAACATATGTCTAGGTTATGCATATCAGAAAGATCTACTAGGTATATGTTTCCAAATCTTTTACCTACAAACAAAGTTTTGTTATCATGCATACTTTGAACTTCACAATTAGACGGCTCAAAGAACACTCTTCTATTTTTATCACAAATTTGACTTACACTCAATAAGTTATAAGGCAATCCTTCTACTAAACATACATATTCTATTGAAGGATTAGAACGTACCACACCAATACCAACAATTTTACCTTTAGCTTTATCTCCAAAGCTCACTGTTCCTCCCTTCTTCTTTTCTAATCTGGTGAATTTCTTTCTATCACCAGTCATATGCCCAGAGCAAGCACTGTCCATGTACCACATTTCTGTTCTTAGCTCGCTCCTTAAGCACACCTGACAATATCACGCAGATTTAGGTACCCAACATACATTGGGTCCTAAAGGATTAATGGTAACAAGTGTAGATTCTTTTTCAATTTTCTTGTAGTGATTTTTATTTTGATTAACACTGCCTGATTTTCCAATGTGTTTCTGATGTTCTAATTTTACAACATTAGAAATGGCACTTTTATTCACAGAAACATGTTTTTCTCTTGAAGTACATTGACAGTTAGAATTTGTTTTTCCTTTAGAAAATGACTCTGAAATTAACTTTAGAATTCTAATCTCAGCTTTTAACGATTCATTTTCAAAATTCAGATTTTTACATTTCTCCTCAAAGTGTCTCAAATTTTCAGAAAACTTTTCATTGCATCTTTTCAGATCTTTGATCTCAGTGATTAAATCTTTGCATGTAACTTCTTGATAAAAAGCATCTTTTAACCGAACACATTCAGCCTTCAATTTTCTGTAATCTTTCTTTAGAACTTTATGCTTTTTAACAAGTTTTTCAAATTCAGTACAGAGGTTATTAAAAGTATCCAGTAGATCACTTTCAGATTCAGGTTTAGAGATACTTACATCACTTTCATCATCCTTATGAACTGTTGCATTTGTTTTTCTACTTTCAACTTTTTGTGATGAACTTAGAGTGTTGTCTTCTTTAGAGTCAAAACTAGTAACGACCATCAAACAGATATTTGCGACTTCTTCCTGGCCACTCTGACTTTCAGATTTAGAGTCATCTAAGTCAATCCAAGCAGCGACAAACACCTGCTTCAGCTTATTCTTCTTTGACTTCTTTTTCAACCTAGGATAGTTTGGCTTGATATGATCGGGTTTGTTGCACTCATAACAAACCACTTTTAAAGGCTCTTTCTTTGGCGGGTTGTTGTTTTTAGGTGAAAAGTTCTTCTTAATAAACTTTTTTTGTGGCCTTCCACCTTTCTTGTAAAACTTCTTGAATTTTCTAGCAACAAGCGCTAGGTCATCACTGTCAAGATCAGAAGAGCTTTCTTCACTAGAATCGACTTTCAAAGCCAGTCCATTCTTTTTCCTATATTCTTATGTC
The DNA here is from genome assembly GCA_948099535.1 of Jatropha multifida. Taxonomy (NCBI): domain Eukaryota; kingdom Viridiplantae; phylum Streptophyta; class Magnoliopsida; order Malpighiales; family Euphorbiaceae; genus Jatropha; species Jatropha multifida. The sequence goes on along the minus strand of CANUEX010159969.1, from coordinate 12,623 downwards.
AGAGATGATTTCATTTCCTTTAAAACAAGAGCTCCCATCAAGTAGTCATATGTTATTAGAGTCTCCTTGTAGTTCATAACAGTTCCAATAGAATCCCATTTTTTAGGTAGAATTCTAAGGATTTTCTTAACAAGCTCATCTTCAGAAATCTCCTTTCCAAGAGTTCTCAATGGATTCACTATATTTGTAAATCTGGAGTTCAGCTCAGTAATAGTTTCTCCTTCTTTCATACTGAACATTTCGTATTCTCTCTAAAGGATGTTGATTATGGATTCCTTTACACGATCAATACCCTCATAGGTTACTCTGAGTTTCTCCCAAACTTCTCTTGCTGACTTACATCCAGAAACCTTATTATACTCAGCAAAATCTAATGCATAGTGATAGTGAAGTATATTAATAGATTTCGCATTTACAGAAATATCACTCCAACCGACATCAGTATGTTCCTCTTCTATTTTTGGAACATTTTCATTAACTCTCATAGGCACACGAGGACCATTGATAATGTTCCTCCAACAGTTGATATCAACAGATTTAATGAAATTTTCCATTCTAATTTTCTAATATGAGTAATTAGAACCATTGAACAACGGTGGTCTAGAAATGCATTGACCTTCTAAAGAGGTAAGAGGAAGTAGGGCTGCCATAGGATTTTTTCTCTTAAGATGTGAAGCTTTGATAAGTCAAGAGACAAAGCTTTGCTACAAGATTGTGGGTCCTGTTTATATGTATGGCACAACCCAAGAGGGGGGTGAATTGGGTTTTTTAAAAATTTTGCTTTTAAAAACACTAGATTAGAATTCTATTGCAGCGGAATTAGAATGTATTTATGAGAGACAATTATTCAGTTTAGAACTTTCTCACAACACAGTTCCAAGTTTAGAATGACTATGTGAAATACAACAATTGATTTTAGAACTGGTTCACAAGTCTTCTTACAAGATTAGAACAGCTTTGTGAAGTGAAGTTATCAAGTTTAGAACAACTTCACAAAGCTACTACAAGATTAGAAAGACTTTGCGAAGTGAAGTATTTGCGTTTAGAACTTCTTCACAAAGCTTCTGTAACATTAGAAAATGAATTACAGCTAAAATATTGAATTGAAATGAATATAGAACAACAAATTAGAACTTGAGAAGGTCACAATACAAAAATCCGTAGTTCTAAATTTCAATAGAGATAGAGCTTATTTGACGTTTAGAACTGAACTTAAATCAACTTAGCATTTCTGGAAATATAATAATTGTGTAAATAGAAAATAATCAAGCAAAAACTTCAGAAAATGAAAGAAGATAGATATAGGGATTTATAGTGGTTCAGCACTAACTCGCCTACATCCACTCCCCAAGACACATCTTGAGATCCTCCACTATGTTATCTCTTTTCAAGGGTAAGAGACAAACCAACAATTATAAGGAAATAGATTTAACACCAAAATCTAACCTTAACCCACTAGATTTCACAGGTTCTAGTTAACCTCTACCCTTTTCTGTTTTACAGAAATCAGAAAACTCAAATCAAGACTTTAGAATCTCACTCAAGGAGAAGGTTGCTTGAAAACCAATAACACAATAGCTTCTCAACAAGCTATTACACAAATATATTTCTTTTAAAGATCTCTAACCACAACAGATTATAAAAATCTATATGGAAAGAGAAAAATTCAATTATAAGCACGGAAGAACAGAACACAGATTTGAAATCAGAAACGCTAATGTATTCTTCAAAAAGAGTTGAAAACAAAATTCTTTTCACTTGGATGATATTTCTTGAAGAACAATGATGAAAAGAAAGACAAAGGGGGTTGAAGAGAGAGCTTAGAGAGATTTTGAAAGATTGAACAATGGCTCCTACTCTTGTCCAACATTAACTAGGAGAATCAGAAAAAGTTTTATAGAGAAGTGACAGATTTACTTTAATAATGTTTAGAAGTAAAAGCATTTAAGGCGTCTATCATGTTTTGGCTAAAACAAGGCAGTGCATGGAGAGTATTTAATGAACTTGTCCCCTGGTTTAAACATCCACAACTGCCAGCATTAAATGAAAAGAGTTGTTGCATCAAAACATGAGTTTGCATTTAAGATAAAAAAGCCAACAACCATAACAAAAATTCTGACAGCTATGTTCAAAGACACAACAGCTAATCAGAATCTCATTAAATAGCCGCCAATATCTTCACTCCAAAAATATTTTGAATGGAAAATCGTGAAGAAAATCATTTGGTCATTTTCTTTTAATTTATTTATTTAAAATCATTTAAAAATAATTTTTGAGAGAGAGAAAAAATTAATTTGTGCTTATAACATTATTTTCTCTCAATCCTACATTAATTTCCTAAGACACACAATAATACCAACCAAAAATAATTCTTGCATAGTATTCATGATCTTCAAATAAATGTCTTGGATGTAGGAAATTAATTTCTTCAATTAATCTTCAATAATGATTTTCGCATAAAATATCTTTAGCACAAACATAATATATAAATTTATTTGGTTTAAAATAATCATCAAAATTAAGAGGAGAATTAAACCTTGAGCCAACATCATCTAAAATAGATTATGGGTTTCCATAATATAATCCAAAAGCCTACTCACAATCAAATTATATTATTCACTACTAAGTCAATTCAGTTTAGACAATACGAATCGAACTTCTTTGATAGTTATATGCTTTCCTATTAAGTTGATCAATGGGCCCTTATTGAATAAATAACAAGAAAATAATAGAGATGGAGTTTCTCATCAGATTCAGAAAACACACAAAAATAATCGAAATTAAAGAATAAAATTATTGCATTAAGATCTCACAATCTAGAAGAATCCCTACTTGAAATCAACCCTTGACTGAAACAAAATAAGTTTAGCCACTCATGGCTATGGAGAAAACAAATAATAAAAATAAACCTTAAAGAGAGCTACTGCTATATTAAAAGTGAGAAGAGGAGATGGATCCCCTTTTACAAACTTTAAGGTTTTATATATAATGGAAAAAAGGAAACCTAAAAAAAAAATATCTTTAAGAAGTCCCTAATTGCATGCCTAATAGATTTTAGGTTCCCCTTGAACACTGATCGTTGCATATGACCGATCGAAACGTAGCGCACTGGGATGGTGCTTCCTAACTGCTCTCTTGGAAGCCATAGTTAGGTACTCTAGTTTCATGAGAATTGCTCTTTTACCCCAAAATCCTTTTTATTTAGATTTTAGATCTGATTTTGTCTCTGATTGAAGAAGTAGCCTTCTTAGAGCCTGTAGGTAATCCTGATTGAAGTTTGATTGTACTTTACAGTGTTGTCCCTGATTATTGAAAAATTACCAGTTTGCCCTTGTGGCCTGTTTTAGCTCTGATTGGGGCTTTGACCTCCTGTGACCCTGATGTGAGTCTGAAAACTTCTACAGTTGGTCTAGAAACCTTATTGTGAGTCTAAAAACTTCTATAGTTGGTCTGAAACCTTATTGTGAGTCTGAAAACTTCTGTAGTTGGTCTAAAAATCCTATTTCAACCCTGAATGATTCTAGAGTTGGTTTGAAAGCCATGTTTTAAGTCTAAATACCTTGATAGTTAGTCTGAAAATCCTATTTTAAGTCTAAAAACTTCTATAGTTTGTCTGAAAATCCTGTTATAAGTCTAAAAAACTCTCTGTAATTTTTCCTGCACGAAATGTTAGTTCTGCTGCATATAACATTTTGAACTGATAGGTGAGAGCTCATTCCAGAGAAGGATGAGAGGACCTTAGTGTAGTGGCAGGGATAATGCAAAGGTACCACACGATTACTAAGATGATACCTCCTATCGGCTTGCACTTTCTAGTGACGATGGAGAGCGTCAACACCTACTTCCCCTTATGGAGGGCACTGGTAGAGAGATGTTGGGAGACCACTGATACCTTCCATATGGCAATCAGCGAGTGAACCCTTACACCTTTGGAGTTCATTGTTCTGGCAGGGATCTACTTTGGCCCTCGTCCACTAAATGTGGATTCTTCCATGCTATCGCCTGAGCGTTTCACAGATCTACTCGAGTTTGCTTTGGAGCTTAATGTTGGCGAGTCATATCATCGCAGTACTTTATGTGATCAGCTAAGAAAGTTGAGCCAAGAAGGTGGGGATAGAGCCACTACTGATCGATTGACCCATGCCTCCTTCCTTTTAATCTTTGGATGCACAATTGCGCATGATTTGGCAGACCACATAGATCTTTCCTTTATGGCATCCCTAGTGGACTTGAAGTTGCTTAAAGAGTATGATTGGGGTGGCGCCTTCATGGCCATAATGTATAATAACATGAGTAGATACAGTTGCCATGGCACGGACTGGACTAGGAGGCACTACACATATCTAGGAGGTCTATTTTTTGAACCATCTTCATTTGTTCTATGAATCGACCTTTCTATTTTGAAACTTTTGACTTTTGATTTGCAGGCTTCGAGCTTTCTTCCTTTTCCCTTTCTTTGCCCCTGTGTTGACCCGTGACACGGTGTTGGAGGTCTTGCCGATGCACTACTTCAGACTAGCTCGGATAGTGAGGCATGCTAGGGAGGACCATCCTGCTCTAAAGATGAGGTTTAATGAGTTGTCGGTAGCTTAGGTGAGTCATGACCGACATCACAAATTATTTGTCAAGCCATAATCTGATCTGATATTTGGGAATGTTTTAGTATTGGCAGGTAAAGATTCATATGTTCCACCAGTTGTTGGATACTCCTTTGAAGGGAAACTTGTGTCGAGCCTAGGATATGATGCATAGTCAGGTTCTCTTGAGATGTGCATTGATTAGGTGCTATCACCTGCCCGAGTAGGTTTATCATTAGATAATGGGCATGTACCATATCCCAACCAACCCTCTAGTAGATATGCTAAATGGCATTGGCATTGAGAACCAAAATGAGAATGCAAGGGGAGAGCCGATTAAGCCTTTTCTCTCAGTCGAGGACACCTATGCAGACTGGGTTGCTGCCACTTTAGCCCCTCGAGTTGAGTCTCTTATGGATAGGACTTTGGGCATAGGGATCAAATTGTCCTCCTATAGGCAGGGTGGCGGTGCAAAGCTTATAGAGGACTTCAATTTTGAGATAGACCCGGAGACCATTTTAACATGGTGGAGGGTATGGGAGCTAGATTTGGTTTGACTGGTCACCCTTTGGCTTTCACTAGTACCTCTGTGAGTGGCGGCTCATCCTCAACTAGTCATGCCCTTGCATTCGAGAGTCAATTCAGCAACATCCCCCTTCGCTTAAGGCCAAAATTGTAAGAGAGAGTCCACTATTTCAACTCAGGGAGAACCACTTACTATACAGCGCCGGAGGGTGTGCCTGATGGTTGGACGGCGTATCCAGCTGATGTGCTAGTAAATTCAATTTTTTCCACTGTGTTCATTTTTTAAGCTAACTTTTGATGCCAGCTACTAATTCCTTTTCTGTTTCTACTTATAGTCGACTGTTGAGTGGCCCCAGGAGATTTTTATGGTTATGGGGTGTCTTCGAGTGGCACTTTCAAATTCCCTTACCCGTGAAAGGATAGCCAACTTGAGGCAAACAGGGAGAGAAGAATGGACAAGGAAGTGCAGCAATAAGACTTTCCTGATCTTGATCTATATTTGCTAGCGTTAGTCACCATATTAGTATATTTTGTGTTGATGCGCCCTAGTTTGAGCAACAAACATTTTATTGTAGGATCCGTTACCCTTTAGTCTATGAAATCTTCTATTTTATTTATGCATATCTGCTCTGCCTATTGTATGCGTGTGCACTAAATGCTTGAACTTGCAATTGCACTGGCTGTTTGTGAATGTTTTGGCACTGGTCGCCCAGTTTGTGCCACTAGTTGTTCTACCTAAATTGATGGCATTGATTGCCTTGTTTGTTTGCTTCGGCTCTAATCGCCCTATCTCTATGTGTTGGCACTAGTCGCCTTGTTCACTGAGTTTGTTGTGGCACTAGTCACCTTATTTTTGAATGATTTTGGCGGTGTTCGCCCTATTTGTGTGTGTTGGCGCTAATCACCCTTTTTGTACTGTTGGTTTTTCTACCTAAACCGATGGCACCAATTGCCTTATTTGTCTGCATAGGCATTGATCGCCCTGTTTCTGTGTGTTGGTGATGGTCCCTCTATTTACTGAGTTTGTTATGGTGTTGGTCGCCCTATTATGGAGTCTGATGGCACTGGTTGCCCTGTTACGAATGAATTTAGTGTCGATCACCTTATTTGTGAGTTTTGGCATAGATTGCCCTATCTTTATCTAGTTTTGGCATTGATCACCCCGTTTACCAGATCGGTGCTGGTCGCCCTATTTCTGTTTGGCTTAGCACGGGTCACCTTATTTAATTGAGTTGGTGTTGCTCGCCTTTTTTATTAAATTGGCACTAGTAATCCTGTTTATTGGATTGAATCGAAAGTCATGGCTAGTTAAGCAAAATAATTATACATGATGCATGGCGTGCCATTACCGATGGTCTAGCTTAATTTTTAAGATAATATTTATGGGAAAGCAGGCCTAATATGCTGATATTCACTTTGAGAAAATGATTCTCAGTCTTATTTCCTCTCTCTCTCTCTCTCTTCTTATTTCTCTATTTTTTTTAAAGGACTAATCAACACCGGGATGCTTGGGATCAACGCCGGTGACCTCCAAAATGGTGTTGTTTTGGCACTTTTATAAGTTAAATCGGTGCCATTTTAAGGTTGATTAATGCCGATTTAGGCCTTACTGGCGCCCACGCATTCTGAGGGTTGGAAGTTGAAAGCCTATAAATACCTCAATTATGGCCTTAAAACGTTGTTGTTCGCACCCCGGGGCTCAAATTTTCTAAATTTTCATACTCTTCCTAAAAATATAATCATTCATCAGTTATGGAATGCAAATGTAGACCAAAAAGCTAATAAAGGATCAAAAGATTAATTTTAATCCGGTACGGTATGGCTTCTTTTGTGACGTTAAGGGGCTAGCTGGTAGATCGGGCTGTTTTGGATGCATGTCTACACCTATGGGATCCATAGGCTCATGTGTTTTTTAATTTGGTACACATTTCGAGATGATGTGTCTGACATATGAGGAGTTTGTGGCTTTATTGGGCAGTAGTTCTAAGAGGGCTCCGATGGTTGCACCGACTGGGACTAGGTTTTTTAGGAGCCTTATGAGGACGTTGGGTCTCTCTATGGTAGAGGCTAGAGAGCTAGTAATAGAGGATTGGATAGATTTATCTAAGACTAGTGGACCGGTATTTGGATCCAGTTGGATTTGTTGACCTGGAGCACCAAAGGTTCAAGACTTGGGCTTTGGTTTTTAACTTAGTGAGCACTGGTATACTAACTGGTTCAGTAGGCTGGGAGGATTTAAGGGCAGTAAACCTAGTCCTTTAGATGGAGCGAGGTGTTGGGATTGCCAACATAGCTTTAGTGGAGACTATTCTAAGCCTCGACCAAGCTTATAGGGTAGAGGGGATCTAGCCATCTGGTTCGATCCTGCTTTAGGAAAGGTGCTTTTCTGAAAAAAGGCTTAGGTTTTGGTTGCATATGAATGTCTGTTTGAGGGCCTAATCAATGGGGGGCAAGGTCCGGTCTTGCATGCTTTGAGAAGAGACTTGAACTATTTTGGTTTTGTTACAACTGAATCTATTTGGGTATGGGGTATTGCATGTAAATGCTTATTTCTTTTTTTGTGTCATAGTGCAATGTTTGACTTTGCAAGTCTAGTTGATAGATCATTTGAAGGTAGTGGAGCTACCACGACGTCTTCCATATGAGCCATCACAGTACCGATCTAGACGAGTCGTGGTGAGACTCGAGTTAGAGGATGAGTGGCTACGGTGGCTATTGGAGCTAAGGCTAGATCAGTTTTTATAGAGATGTGACTGGTATGAGATTAGCCTGTTTCTAGTTTAGTCAACTGAATATCAGATGTCTTATTTGCTTCGCATGGATAGCGTCAAATTTTATCCTAGTTTAAGGCTGATGAGATAGATTAGGCATGTCCAGGGGTTGCCACAAGCTATAGCTCTTTTCCAGGATCTATTGATTTTCCCTCAGATTACTGTGGCTATATTAGGTAGCTGGTTGAAAGAGGCTAATGTGGTTGAGGCTGGAGTTTTTAGGGGCAGGACTGCTACTTATGAAGCTTGGTGGGTTGCTGTGCATGGTGATCGACTGAGAGAGTGTAGGCGACTTTGACTCAGGCAATGACCGAGATGACCTTATACTCTACTAGACGGGTTAACCCAGAGAATTTTGATTACTCTAGAGAGATGCCTCCGAGGCGGCGCAGACAGTCCACCTAGTCCCTCAGTGCATGCTGACCTTATGTTGATAGGGTAGGATATTTGATTTTTGACTCATCTCGTATTTTTGGGAGAACATTGAGATAGGATACTGACCCATGATATATAGAGGGTTTAGTTGACATACTTTTGGTTTTTTGACACCCTAGATAGTGCATATATAGACAACTGACACAAATAGGTAGACAACAGGGACAGATGCCTAAGTGATAGGTCTTTTGGGATTTCCTTTTTACATAACTTGTACTTGATTTGAGATACATACAAAGCGAATCAACTTTGACACTTTTGAAAAGGAAATTCAGTTTTATCCTTTATGAGATTGTTGAATTTAAGCCTTAATGATGCCTAAGCCACCCTTTTGGGTTTTCGACCTAGTAGGCTACCCATACTTTTGCCTAAGCCGTCTTTATAGGTTTTCAACTTAGCGGGCTTTTGATTTTGCCTAACCCGCCTGCCCTATTGACATAGAAAATATGGAATTTTCATGAAAAGAGGGGCAAAAATGTGTTTTTATTATTGTTGTGACCACAGTCACAAGTTGGTCTACCTATGTATCCTATACTTTAGGAACATATTTTCAGGAGTCAAGTCATCGTAGTTCGGCTTAACAGTGACACAAGGGAGCAATCTATGAATGCATTCACACAATGTATCTTTTGAGTTGATCCAATTGCATGGGTCAGTGAACTCGTTGCCATCTATGTTGGACAAGATGACACTGGCTTCAGAGATAATTTTTGTAGGGGTCTTGCACAGGAACTCTGATTTCCTTAAGTACAAGATAACCCTCTTCGAGCTTTCGATCTCAAATTCTCTTATTGAAGCGTCTGGCTATTCTCTGTTGGTAGCTCTAAATCTAATTAAGAACTTTTAGCCTTTTCTCGTCAATAGCATTCAACTAATTATGATAATTTTGGAACCATTTTGTTTTGGGCAACTGACTTTCTCTCATGACCCTAGCTGATCTTATCTGAAGTTTGATAGGGACGACTGGTTCCATCCCATACATAAGTGAGTAAGGTGTTGCCTTGGTTGGTGTTCTGATGGATGTTCTATATCCCCATAAGGCAAAAGGCAAATGCTCATGCCAACTTCTGTGATTGTGAATCATCTTCTAGAGGATGTTTTTGATGGAATTATTGGCAACTTCGACCGCTCCTTAGTCTAGGGCCTGCATGGTGAAGAGCGATGGTGCCGGATTTTGTACTTAGTCATTAGGACAGAGACCTCTTTCTGGAAGTGACACCCATTATCGGATATGATCTCGAAAGGAACTCCATATCTGCATATGATGTTTGCCTGGATGAACTGAGCTACTTTCTTGGAGTTTAGTACATGATAGGAGGCAGCTTCTACCCACTTGGTGAAGCAGTCGATGGCTACCAAGATGTACTCATGCTGATTAGAGGACTTAGGAGTGATTCTACCAATCATGCCAATTCGCCAAGTCACAAAGGGCTACGACGTGGTGATCGAGTGAAGAGCTATCGGGAGCAACTTCTGAAGCTTTACATAACTTTGGCGCTTATGACATTTTTGAACAAATTTGATGCAGTCTGATCACATGGTAATTCAATAATAACTCTGATTAGTGATCCTATGGGCTAAAGCCATTCCATTCATATCAGGGCCTTCCTCTTCATCGTGCAATAACTCTATTATTTGCTGAGCTTCTTCTTGAGTTACACACTTGAGATATGCCTGATCCATGTCCATTTGTATAAAATACCATCCTTATGGAGGTAACTTTTTTACCATTCTCAAAGGGTCCTCTTGTCAGACTGAGAGGCACCTTCAATGTATTATTCCTTTTCCAACCAGGTCTGAATATCCTAATTTCAAGGCTTATCGTCAGTGACCTAAAGACTACAACAATTGGCTAGCTATTGATGAACCTGAATATTCAGGGGCTTGATGACCATGTCAAGGCTGGCATCAACCATGGAAGCAAGAGTTGCCAATGCATCGACAAACTGATTCTTGGCCTGAGGTAAGAAGTTGAATGATAATTCCTCAAATTATTGAGCCAACTGATTAAGGCATCAGAGGAAGGGGATCAAATGATGTTCTTTGACCTTACATTTCTTTAATGTTTGGGAGACTATCAAGATGGAGTCTCCATAAACCATTAAGCATCTAATCTGAATACTCAAAGCTGCCTCTAATCCGGCTATACTGGCTTCATATTCTGCTTTATTATTAGTGACCTGAAACGTCAACTTAATACTGAAGGGAAGTTGTTCCCATCTAGAGTTACTATAACCACACTGATGCTATAAATCTGATGGTTGGAAGCTCCATCAAAATATATTCTCCATTGATTTATTTGAACCTGTAGAACATCCTTGTCTAAAAATCCGATGTCTTCTATACCAGCATCACCAAGAGATGCAGCTAGGTGATCTACTATCACACTACCTTTGATTGTCTTCCTTGCAATAAACTTTAGATTAAATGCTACAAAGATGGTAGCCCATTTAGCCATCTTATTGTCCAGAACTGGCCTCTTTATAAGGAATTTCAAGGGAGTCTGGTCAGCAATGACGTGAGTAGTGTAAGAGCAAAGATAATGCTAGAGCTTGGTGCAAACCCATTCTAAGGCTAGCCAGAGCTGCTTAATCTTGTTGTACCTCAATTTTGTTTCGAACATTCACTTACTCAAATAGTAAACGACGTTCTCCTTATGAGAATCAGGTGCTTCTTGTGCTAGCATAGCCCTAATGGCTACATCTATTACTGATAGATAGAGGAGGAGTCGCTTCTTAGGTCTAAGAGGTTGGAGAACTAGAGGATTGAGTAGATATGCGTTGATCTATTCAAAGGCTTTTTGGTATTAGTCATCCTAAGTTTTCGAGGCATCTTTCCTCAATTTCTTGAAGATCAGCCCACAGGTGTCTACTAACTGCAAGACAAACCGACTGATATATTGAAGTGACGTAATGTTCTTGTGCATTAAGTCGTGGAAGATCATGGTGGCCATCCTCTAGTAGATGGCACCAGCATTTTTCAAGCAAAGGCATCATCCTATAACAAAAGGTACCCTATTCTGTGATGAATGAAGTCTTCAGCTTATCCGATCGATTGACTAGTATCTAGTTATACCTTGCATAGAGATCTATGACTAAAATCACACTGGACCCTATCATTTTGTCAACAAGCAAGTCAAGATGTGGCAAAGGGAAGTCATCCTGAGGACATGCCTTGTTTAGATCCCAATAGTCTACACAAATTCTGATCTTGTCATCTTTTTTTAGGAACCGGCACTATGTTGACTAACCATGTCAGATAGTCAATGGCTTCGATGAAGTTGTTCTCCAATAACTTGGTCATTTCCTCCTTGATTTTAAAAGAGATCTCTAGTTTCTGCCTTTGAATATTTTGTTTTACTGGCTTGATGCGATCATATGTAGGAATCTTATGAACAACACTGTCTGGATCTATACCAGTCATGTCATTGGCTTTCCATGCGAAACAATCGGAATAATGCCCTATCAACTCTGTTAACTCCTGTTTACAATCACATTCATGCACAATAATATATGCTTTAGTTCATTTTCTATGCCAATGTTTATTTGTTGTTTTCTTATTTTTGTTTATTTTTCTTTTTCATTTTCTGTTTTGCCAGCAATCTGATTCAGGGTGGAGAAAGGGTAATAAGAAAATTGAAACTTCTTATTCTTGATGAAATTTCCATGATCGACATTTACATTAAGTATGACAAAGAGATGCCCTAATTCAAACAGGGAAGACAGAGAAGACTCAGAAAAGTCAAAAGACTATAAGTGTGCCTTCGTACCTCGTTAGTATGAGGATCAGGGCGCATGAAGTTCTATTATCGATCAGGATTGTAGGGTTCTAGAGATGCCAATCTTTAGAGTGAGCTTACTAGTTTGTTAGTTGATTCGAGGCTTTAGTTTAAAAGCTGGTTTTTTCATTTTGCCGGACAGGACGAGTTTAGTTTGCTAAACTAACCAGGCTTAAAGCATAGTACCGAACAAACTGGGCTTTAACAGTTGATAAGTTGTCGAATGGACTTGGCTAAACTAGCAAAGGTCTGAGTTTAGTGATTATACCCTCGTGTGTAACGGACTAATTTTTCGGTACTGTCAATAGTGATTTACCGGTCTGTGAATAGTACCACTGGTCCAGGATTTGGTATTATTTCGATCCAGAAAAATTATTACATGTGTCTATTGTCTTATTAAATATTTTTGGAGCATGTTTGCATGATTTAGGTGGGTAGAGAATATTTCATGAATATTTTCGGAGAGTTGCGGCAACTTATGAATATTATTTTCTGGCGAATTTCGACAACTTGTGAATATTAATTTTTAGTGTGGTA
>CANUEX010159934.1:0-17808 GCA_948099535.1 Jatropha multifida | reverse complement strand
GGTATGATAATCTACATCATCCTATATACCCTTATCATATGGCTATCACTAACAAGGGTATCGTAGACCCAAGTTACCCATGTCACCCTACGTGGATATAAATGACATAATGTATCATGACCATATAATATCCATTAGCCCAAACGTTTATTCTACTCCATATACATTAATGATAGGAATATACACTACAATGAACTATGCTATATACACCGTATGGCAAGTACATTATAGGCTAGTACATTATATCCACCCACGTGGTACGTTAGTACATTGTATTTACATTTTATACTAATTTACTATACCCATGACATACCCATAGTTATGACTTCATACACATGGTATATCACTAATATAACCTATATTAGGTTATAGATTACCCCCATGTATATATCATAACCTAATGGGCATAACCTAAGGTACCTACATCATGTGGATATAAGGTATATGGTGGGGACAAGGCCACCATATATGGTAGTAATGGATTGATAAACACATAGGATAGTTAATCGTATAATACAATATAATCGTAGTTGTTTATCATACTAATAGCCAGGATATGTACAATGGGATATTATATCATACCCCAGACTATTGATACATATAATATCAACCATATGTGCATATAATCACCACAATATATATGCCCAGCTAAGAATTTGATATTAGTATAGTTCTTATCCATGGACATTATACTAGGGGTATCATATTGGCTATTACCCCATATAACACTACTTACCAGATGTAGTATCCATGATAGTATATGTCAATAATATGCTATATATATCATATAATCAATATGAAATTAGCTAATTATCCCACAGACAATATGCCATACACAGGATGTAGTAGTGATATCACTATAACCATAAATTATTAGTGATATATATTAATGGTGATAGTTATGGTAGTCATAGATTATAAATGACATATATGCATAATATATTGTAGTGGTTAATATACATAATTTAAGTATTATCAAATTGCATATATAATATATCGGTTGTAATCCATATGACACTATTTATGATATATGATTATATCCATGGACTATCCATATATCCATGACATATTACTAGTATATTCTTGGTCATACGAGTGGATATTATGCTATTTGGTGTAGTATGGATATCCATATTAAATTGATATTATATGTATCAATATAACCAAATTCATATTATCCCACCAGCTATTATATGTATCAATATAATATCAATCTATATTATATATACCATTCTTCTAACGTTTGTCCATCCAGGTGAATATAATGTAATCAATTATATAGTTAAGTGACAAATACATCCTATGTATATGCCCATATGGTGATGTAGTCCATTATTTATCATGTCTTCTAATGATTATGTGTAGTAATTGAGGAACTAGTGTCTTAAGTTGGATAAGGATAAAAACTATACTGATATCAAATTCATAGCTGGACATATATATGGTGGTGATTATATGCACGTATGGTTGATATTATATGTATCAATATAATATCAATCTATATTATATTGATACATAAAATATAGGTATCCACAGTCACATTATAATGGATACATATAGTAATATAAATAACACGTATATATGTTGATCCATATATACCATCCCAACTAAATTATATACCTTGTACTATCATGCCCATTGGTATGACATAGTATGACATATATTGAGTATGATTAATACCATATATACCTAGTATGACATATAACCATAGAAGTGGCATATGTATGTGTTATATAATCCATCATGTATAGTTGATCTATGACCTAGTTATACCCACCAGATTTATCATTGGATATATAGGTATGTGTAATACCTATCATACTAGTTTCCCCCATCTAATATAACCATAATATATGGACTATATTAGACGGGATTATGGGTGAATATATACCATATAGGTAATGTCCATTCGTCTATGATATATACATGATATATATATATAATGGATGATAGCCCATGTATGAATTTGATATAATCATATACCATGGCTATGTCATTAGTACCAGCATCATATATAGTAATGACATATACATTATGGTAAATGTTATATAATGGGCTATAATATGGTTAGTCATTCTGGATAATTGACTATTAGATAACTCTAGCCTATATATATGGACAAAGCTTTGATATCTTATAATATCCACATGGGCATATAATCCATATACATAAATCAGAGTCTATTCTGTACATTGTACATATATTAGTCAGTTATATATGAGACTAGTTGGACAGTAGGATATCCCCCCTATAATATGAATTTGATATGTCGACTATATGCTGATATCAAATTCATTGGTAGTCTTTCACCAGGCTAGTATCATATAGCGGGAATACATGGCGATATATGTGATTACTAATTTGATATTGGATAAATCATTATCCCACGTGATACCCCATAATGGTATACCTTGACAGGATACCCCATTACATGATATGTCATTAGTATGGCTATGACACAGTACTTACATATGGGATATTATGTAATGACTATATAGCATAATATATCACTATCCCGTGTACCTTTGTCCCCATAATGTATTTAATGTAATCTATATATGATTATATGGATTATCCTTATCCACTCACTATCAATATAATACCTATATAATATCCCAATGGGCCAACATAGTGAGATTATCCATGGGCTATGAATATAACTGTGACACTATATATCTATTATATAATATCGTATTGGGATAAAGGTAGAGGATATATAGCCATATATAAAATATAATCAGAGTAATATTATAGACATATGTAATCATAATAGCATAGTGGTAGAGTGGATATATGACAACCATGACTATGGCTATATGACACCTGTATATATATTAGCTAATTGGCTATGTGGGGAATAGCCCACTATCCAAGTTATATGACAACACTATGCATGTGTGGTTAGTATAAATACATATGCCCAAATATATATATGAATTTGTATATTAGTTATGACATATAGCCCAACTCTAATGACATATACAGTAAACATTATATGGTATGACATATTAGTTATCCATGGTTAGTATACCCCAACTCTACCCCATTTGATGTGATTGAGTAGTCACCATTATGGTTGGTGTATATACGGTGGGCATATCCAACCAT
The DNA here is from genome assembly GCA_948099535.1 of Jatropha multifida. Taxonomy (NCBI): domain Eukaryota; kingdom Viridiplantae; phylum Streptophyta; class Magnoliopsida; order Malpighiales; family Euphorbiaceae; genus Jatropha; species Jatropha multifida. The sequence continues at coordinate 14,700 of CANUEX010159934.1, read as the reverse complement.
ATATCATGCCCTACCATAGGGATAATGCCCATCATATGTATTCTGTCAATCTGAATAGGTTATGTCAGTTACCATGCTACGTATTATATCATCCACGATATCACTTAGATGCACTCAGATATACACCACATAACTACCCCATGTTATCCATTATCACCATATTAGATTAGACCATTCTATATTAGTGTCAACATCCTATTAATCCCATATATTATGTAGCATATTATGGGTATATGTCATATATGGTACATGATTGTATCAAAATATATGCTATAGTGATGATGTATCCACGTATATGGTATAGCAACTTGTCACCATATACTTAGGATGGGCATATATTATGCACCTATGGTGGTGATATCATATTATATACATTAAATACATTGTGGGGACAAAGGTACACAGGATAGTGATATATTATGCTATACATGGGGGTATGATATACGTGTGGTTGGTGTTTTCCTCAATTACGTGGTACATTAGTATAGGAGTGAGACATATATGGTGATATCAAATTCATTCCAACCATATATATGCCTATTGGTATGACACAGGGTGATAGAATCAGTAGTGTAGCCATACACATATATCACGTATGACTTATATGGATTATCCTTATCCACTCACTAATTTGATTAGATAATGGATGATTATAGTACCATATAATTATCTATATATGTATTGGCTGGTAATATGGGTAAGTATTTATGTATCAGATCCCGTGTACCTACATATAATGTGGCTACATTATAATGCATGGATTATATATCTGGCCAAACACGTGAATGACATATTAAGGTAATACATTATTTACCATGGACAGGTTAATAAATACAGATTACATATAGTTCATTGGGGAATGACATAAGTAGTTTTTATATTACTTTATAATGACTATGGTCATATCATATGTGGGGGAATACCATTCCTTCAATATATGCACATGATATCATATATTCTATATATACCTTTCTCACTCGTGTACTATCACTATGCTGGTATGATGTCCATATGTCACCAACCACACGTATATATATGGGAGAGTTAAGCTGATTCTATGGACATTATATCCACGTATATCATAGAATGATATGTACATTATTACATGGTATGATTTCACCATATATATCTAATTGGCTGGTAACTATATTACTAGTTTATGTCACTATGCATGTATGGTATATATCATTTATCATATTATATACATCATCCTTCTATGATATCATACACTGCAGCTAACTACATCATACCCATTAGCCAGGTGATATGATAGTACAGGAGGGTATATAGTATATAGTTAGGTATATATGATGTCAAGTCATATACTACATCATACCCTAGGTCAATATATATATATATATATATATATATATATATCCATGTAATGGTTATATGTTGGATATGTCCTGGCATATGTAATACATAGTCAATGTCATAGCATGGCATTCTCGTATGAGACATATTATATACCTTGATTATATGGGGTATCATTGGTAATGTATTACTATATATGTGATATCCATACACTATCAAATTCATGAGTGCCATATACGCATATAGATTATAATTGACTTATATGTACATCAACTAATGCCACTTATTACATAATGTATGATTAGATAATCATACTCAATCAACATATATTAAGTATCATATTATATCCCATGGCTACATCATTATATTCCCCCAAACAACCTGTCATGATTTATTCACCATATATGTCTCAGTTAGATATATCATTGGGATAGTTATGTGGGCCCCATCATGTAGTCACTATCCATAATATCACCACACATATATTCTATAATTATCCCATAACCATGGGGTATAGAACTATTCTGGGATATATCCCCAATTGGGTAAGAACTAACCATGGATGGTATGATATACGTGTGGTTAGTGTTTTTCTCAAACATTAATTCCATCAAATGTCAAATTAGTGAGTGGATATCTATATTAGACATATACTAATATGGACATTTTGGGTATAGTAGGACATAATATAGTATGAGATATATCCATAATATATATGACCCATAAGTGATAGTCAACACGTATATGTTGACATCATCACAATCATGTCATATCCATTTATGGCTATAGTTATCACAGGATATGTGGACATATTTATGGTGGCTACGCTTAGTTTTTACCCAACACGTGTATGCGTTGAATGGATGATACATATACCATATATGTTGGATATAATTGCTATACCATAGATTATATGATATCATTACTAGTGTATAACTATAGGATATATATACTATATAATAGCATAGCTATCAGGGGCATAGTCATATAGGTATACCATAATACATACCAATGGGTTGTCATATAACCATGGATATATGGTAGATTATATTCCTATTACATATATATACTATATAATATGTAATGTATATACCAATGGGCATATGCTATATATATGTTAATACCAGCATAGTGGTATATCCTCCATATATTACTATCGGGTAAGAACTATGACTAGTACAAGGATATATACCATAGTCCATATTACCCCCATGTATGGCTTAACTGCAGTGCAGGTATATATATGTAGCATGCTACCACCATGGTGATATTATATGTGGATATAGTGAAACTAGTGGGGACAATCATAATCATACTCAATCACCATTACCTTTGGTAAGTTGTTAACTGCAGTTAAGCCATGATACATTATATGTCAAAGGGATGAATGAATTTGATATCACTGTTATAGTCTATCACCACATAGTTCATTGGATAACACCAACCACACTTATGTATGATGTCAAATTAGTGAGTGAATGAATTTGATATCACCACATATATAATGTATAGCATTCCTTGTAGTATGCCTATACATGGGGGTATTATCCCAGTTATGTCTCACCCTGTGTCATACCAACCATATATATCATGCCCTACCATGGGGATAATCCCCATCATATGGATATAATCCCATTCATGGTTCATATAACCCCCCATCTAATATAATCATTTGATGGTATATATCTGTCAATGCCACATACGTGGGGCATATCCGGTGGGATATAGTCATGGGCTATATGTATGATAATCTAATGCTATATTATTAGTATATATGACTTGGGTTAATATAGTAAGATATCACCATAATATCATACTATAGAATGGGCATATATTATCACCATAATCATATATTATCCATATACATACACAGGTTATGTACATATGTGTGTTCTTAGGGTGGCAGTATATACTCATTGTATGACTAATATTAGATATAATTGTAATAGCCTTGGCCATAGAATGGTATGGCCAGTTAGTGTAGCCATGATACATTATATCCATGTGGGGGGATACCAATGGGCATAGGATATCATATAAGAACTACTGTACCCATATAGTATACATTACACCATATATGAATTTGACTATGGTATCATATAATATCAATGATTATATTACTATGCTAGTGAGTATAAACATCATTAATGTAGATAACATATGGATATGATAATCATATATCGGTATGGTGTCCGATATCCATGGATATAGGATATAATGTACATCATTATAGTCTATAATCAGTGATCCTATGCTATATATACCTTGCTGATTCATAATCTATCCTAGTATATGCCTACCCCACCCTGTGTCCACAATAGCATGAATTATATCACTATCCATAATAGGAAATATGGATATACTAGTTTAGTGGACATGATTATCACTCCCCCAAATCCATTTCCCACCCCACTCCTCAATCACCATCCTATATTTGATATTACCTGTGATAGGTTTTCTATTCACTGACTCCCCATAATAGCCTAATAGGTACGGGGAGTAAGTGAATATAATCAAAATTAGTATTATGCTATATCAATGATACATTATACCCTTTAACATCATACATAAGTGGCATATGTCATTTATCATACTAATAGCCAATTAGACTATTATGGATAGGTAATCTACCATATACTACATCATATGCTATGTTTATCGACTCCTATGGTGATTGAGTATGATTAATACCATATATATGCCCATTGGTAGAGTCTATACCATTACTATCCTATGTGATACATTATATCACTAATACCCCCATGTATTATCCTATATATAGTTCTTACTCCATATCATACCCCCATACTACATCTCATCATATCCTAGGTATATACATTACTTCTGATCCTAGCTTAACTCTAACTCACTCTTGTCCGATATAACAACCTGATATGTCTAATATAATGTCATTGGGGTGATATTATAGTTTCCCACCATGACATCATACATAAGTGATAAACATAGGTATATATCCTTAATACCTATCCAGGTTACCCGACATTGAGTATGACTAATGGGCATATAAATTACTATAGGGTAATTAGTGTACTTGCAATTGGTAAGAACTATATTAGATGGTATATGTAGATATGGATATGCCCATCTATAGTATATAGGCCATAATTGATATAATGCCTATATTATAACATAGTTCTTACCCCAATTCATAATATATGGTTGGATAATATCACTACATTATATCTACATATAATTGACAAGCATATACATACTCATGTATTTAGTGCCATAATGTATTAACGTATATGGACATTAATCAGTTATATGGTTATATGGATGAACTACATATAATCGCCCATAATGTATTAATGTATATGGACATTAACTAATGAAATATGTATTAATGTCCATATATTCTATCGTTATAGATTACAGTATGTCTGATTCATTCACCATGTTTACCATTCTGTATAGGATAAACATGTAATAAAAATTATATCATATGCTACTTATTGGTACCCCTATCAAATTTATACAGTATATGGTATATTTTATGACTAACCATGGGATAATCATTATATTACTATATACATTGAGCAGCATCCCGTGTACCCATGATAGAGCCAATATATTATGGTATATGGATATAATATCTCACTCCTCAATTACTATGCTACATATACTCCCAATACCCACACGTGTATCGCTGGTGTATAGGTAAAAACTATGCTATATATACCTTAGCTATCATAATGCTATATATGTAGAGTTAAGATGGGATAGCTTTATCCTAACCCCCATAATAGCCTATCATATACAGTGAACATAGGATAAAAAACCATTCCCCTAGATATAATGTACGGTAGTGGCTATATGGATACATACTACACTCAGACATATATCCCGTGTATGTCATATGGTAATATGACAACCCCCAAGTATATGATGTATGATACTTACAACCAAAACCATGTACATGGATAGGTTAGTCATATGTCTTGGAGTAACTGCTATGTCATTACTATCCATATAATATAACGGTATGGTGTCATAATATGGTACCATCATATTTGATATAGCATAATATAATCATAATATGGATTATACCATTACTATGCTATACCATTAATCACCATATATGGTAGTATAATGTGCATATATGGATACTACATCTGGTATTAGTAGTGTTATATGGGGTAATAGCCAATATGATACCCGTAGTATAATGTCCATGGATAAGAACTATGCTGATATCAAATTCATAGTTGGGCATATATATGGTGGTGATTATATGCACATATGGTTGATATTATATGCATCAATATAACCATATATATGCCCATTGGTAGAGTCTATACCATGGGCTATAATGTTTGTCCAATGGCATATATATATTACCTACATTATAATTCATAGGTATATACGTGTGGATATATACCTAATTTAGGGATTAATAGGATATCCTACTGTCATACCACTAATATATTATGCTTACTAGTACAGGGATATATACCATTGTCCATATCATATATGGATTGTATTCAGTGCATATATTATGGGGTATATTATTATCAAGGGTATGGATACACTACAGAAAAAGAGAGTAAAGGGACGAGAATCGGGGACAATCAATATTATTTGCCCCCAAAAGTACTAATCCATCAAGATTAGGAGACAATTTAAATAATTGTCCCCTTTTATTATATTAAGTTACAAAGGGGACAATCGATCTTAATTATGATAGCTTATTAATATTTTAATTAGAGATTAGGACGATAGTTGTGCCAATAATAAAGGACAATTTACATCTCCAATACTAAGGAGAAATACTATCCTTAATGTTGGGAACGAATGATGTCTCATATGGAAGATGGGACGACTAGTGTCTCCATTACCAATGACAACTATTGTCATAAATTTTGAGGACAACTGATGTCTTATCTATGAGATACATCTAATGTCTTGTATACTATGCACAATTATCGTCATTAGTTTTGGAGACGATTGACGTCCTATATGTATGAGATGCAATTTATGTCTCGTATACTAAGGATAATTGTTGTCATCAATTTTAGGGATGATTGAAGTCTCATATAGAGGGGATAATTTTTGTCTCATATACTAATAATAAGTATGCCATATATTAAAAAAAAGAAATTAAATATCAACTATTAGTTGGTCCAGTGGGATGAGGTGCGGGATCCTTTATACAACATCCAAGGTTCGAACCTTGGTATTATAAATGAAATTGGATTTGGAGAGTCACCCCGTAATAGCCCTCTATTGTGCTCTTGAAAGAGAAGTCCTAGGATGAGTCCCTTCTCGGAGGGCTTTTTATTTCATTTATAAGATAATTTTGAAGACGATTGACATGCTATACAGAAGGGACAAATATTGACCACATTTTTAGACATAATTTTCGTCTCAAATTAAAGAGACGATGTACGACTCTTAAATTAGAGACAATTATCATCCACCGAAAACGGGACGATTATCATCCACCGAAAACGGGACGATTATCGTCCACCAAAAAAGGGACGATTTATCAAAAATCATCCTCTATAGAATAGGGTACGCTCGATGGGGAGGACCTTAATTGTCCCCAAAGGTATAGGGGACAATTTTTTAAACTTAAGGGGACGATTTTGAACGTCCCCTAAAATACATTTTTTTAGTAGTGATATATAAGCTATATATGGCCATAGTGGTTAACATGGGTATCCATGGATACTAGTGAGATATATATATGACAGATTACCTATATATTGACTAGAATGGTTCCCCTGTGGACTATACCATGCATTATATGTCAAATATGCACCCAATACGTGATTATGTCACCCAAAATTATGTAGGTATGATAATAGGATAACTATGGATGGTAATAGGGTACTACATAGTGGTTATACTGTGATAGGTATATATAGTTGGTAGATATACATATAAGTCATGGTTATCACCAACATTAGCCCGCTGGGGATGGATATAGTAATCACGTGTGATATATCATAGGACTGGAGGACATATGTACCTTGTACTATCATGCCCACTGGGACATATACATATACATATATATGATTACATTATATTCACCTAGATGGACAAACGTTAGAAGAATGGTATATATAATATAGATTGATATTATATTGATACATATAATAGCTGGTGGGATAATATGAATTTGGTTATATTGATACATATAATATCAATATAATATGGATAGCCATACTATACCAAATAGCATAATATCCACTCGTATGACCAAGAATGATATATATGTAGGACAACCCCAGTTTTCATGGGTATAGACTCTACCAATATGCATTATGGATTATGGTGATATCCACTTATGTCATTATATACATATACATAACATCAGGAGTGAGATGTCACGTATATGTATATAATGATACAATATCAGTATATCCATATGGTTGACAATAAATATCTATAATCTATACACATGGTTACTATATTATGGTATACCTTATATACGTAATATATATAAGTGGATATGTTGTACCACCTATAGCATGGATATGATAGGTGATATGTCATACCATGGTATATCCCTAATATCACCACAAATACGATACACCTGTGGATACAATGAGTATAGTAATGACAGAATTTAATATCAATATAATGTATGTATTAGTGAGGATATGTCACCATGGGGGTAGTATCTATATTGTATCATAGCATAGGTACCAAATTATGTATACCTTTCCCATCATACATTATATCCATCATAACCCTACATATATTATGGGATTATCCACTGTGGGGACAAAGGTACACCCCATGGTTGATACATTATATCCGGTAATACCCACTAGTATGTCACCCTGGTCATAACTACATATATGTATTTATTCACCCCAAGTCCATATAACCCTCCACGTGGATATAGTCACCACATATCCACCTGAAATATGGTACACCTAAGTTGGGACTATGCTATAATTTGACATATGTATATCCATATATATCCATGGATATCATATCCCATTATATCCACATTATCCATGGACACTAGGTATATAATGTATATAGTGGTCATAATATATACTGATGATAGTCATGGTTAGGTACATATATATGATTGTAATCATGATAGCCAACCGTATAATACATGGTATGATATGATCATACCATGCATCCCCACGTATGGTATACATTAAATGCTCCCATTATATCCATCATATATGTATTGGTATGTATATTAACCATGATTATATGTAGGTCTGATTATATATGTACACTAACCATATGATGTGGAATGGTATCACTATTGGGGTAAGAACTATGCTATATATACCTTGTTGATTCTGTCACCCTGTGTCATACCAATGGGCATATATATATGGTTGGAATGAATTTGATATCACCATATATGTCTCACTCCTGTACTAATGTACCATGTGATTGAGGAAAACACTAACCACACGTATATCATAGGGATAGTGATATATTATGCTATACATGGGGGTATGATATACGTGTGGTTGGAGTAGGGATTTTCCTTATGGATATCCATATTATATACCATATGGACTACATCACCCTATAGTAACCCATCTAATCTACATTACATGGTATGGTACCAACCCTACCTTGATAGTACCAACCATAATATGTAATGGTTAGACATATATGGATAGGTTAGTACACGACATATAGGAGTTCATATATAGTTACCAACCAATTAGATATATATGGTGATATCATACCATGTAATAACATACATGGGTGATATATATATGGTCAATATATATAACCCATTCCCTTTTAGGATATGGTATATTCACCTGGATGTACCATCATCCATTGTCCATCCAAGTGAATATAATGTAATCAATTATATAGTTAAGTGACAAATACATCCTATGTAAATGCCCATATGGTGATGTAGTACATATGTATATAGTATAGTCATAATTATATCACTAAATCATGTGTCACCATATGTATACATATATGCCCACCTATACTATCATATCATCATAATATATATTAGTCACCCTATCATATTTTGTCACACTATGCTAGACCAGTGTAGCCATCTCATATACCGTATAAGGTAGTATGGCCACCTGACATTGAGATTATATGATTACACTATATCCCATTATGTGGGAGGTAATATGATAACTCTTGGGATATACCATAATTTATGGATAGTGACATTATCAGATGGCTACCATATATGTATTCGCATTCTATTAGCATATTAGATGGGTAATCATATTATATACCAAATGATAGGTATTATATGTCCCCCCATCATACATAAGTGGCATATGTCATTTATACGACATATGCCACTTGTATGTGATGTCATACCATATGATATCCTCTGAATGAATATGTATCCCATGATTACGGTGGGAAATTACTAGTGATAACCTATCATACCATAGGAGTTAATCATTGAATTTGATATGTCCATTAGTATGTTACTCCACGTAGGGGAAAAAGGTAATTTTCACACCAACATATGGATATATTTGGATAAAAACTATGCTATATATACCTTGCTGATTCTGTCACCCTGTGTCATAACAATGGACATATATATGGATAGTGAGTGGTTGTGTCATGGCTAGCCTGATATAATTAGTATCAAATTATATCACTATATGTCATAATTGGAATGATAATCTGTAATATCATGCCCTAGACATGATAGGTAAGTCACTATCATCTAATGATATATCATATTAAACTGTGTTATGTGGGCCTGGTGTAGATTACATTATGGTATGGTAATCTATAACCAGTATACATTGGGTATCCATGGATAATCAAGCTATATGGGGGATGATAGTCCATATATAATGTCCATATAATGTATGATGGTATCAATATGTGTATCAATATTTGATACAGTAATCATGCCCTACTCAATCATAGTGGTAATATGGACTTGGGGGTATGCCATAATAGGTATAAATGGTATATTAGATGGGATGATAATCTATGACACCATATACAGTAATCTATAACAGTGGCTATACGATATATTACCTGTCATACACCCCATAGATATGGACAAATATGACACTATATGCCTGGTACCACGTATGTATGAGTTGGGATCTGAATATACATTATGCTATCATATATATTAATACATAGTTTGATTATCCCTTGGGTGATAAGTGGCATATATATACTATGCTAACTTAAGTGGTATATTAACATGAATTTGATACTAATTATATGTGGTATATATGATTATATGGACTATCCTATACTTAATAGCCATACACATATGTCAACATACATCAAACGTTAGGATGGACATGGTGGTATATATGATTGTGTCTATAGTCAGTGATCATATAATAATATCCCCATATTGGATAGGATATGATCACATACTGATATATAATAATTTGGGAATATGCATAGGATAATCATATCACTAGTTGATCCCACATATAATACCCATGATAGTGAGTGACACATGTATTTATCCTTATCCATGCTATATAGGGGATAAGCATTATCTAGTAAGAACACATAATATAGTGTAATCTGTAATGGCTATCATGATTCATCATATATGACGTGGATTACTATGCTCTATGTCATATGGGTATCATTATTATAGTATGGTGAGACACTACATATGCTAATGGATCATACCTTAGATCATATATGTGGCTATTACATATATTAGGGCCGATTTGATACAGTGGGTATATACTATGGACTCCTGATAATATGTTGGTATAGATTACATATGGATACGATACTCATAATGTATCATATCCCATCTAATATACCATTGAGTGGGATTATACCACCCCATTGGATATATTCCACCATACCAGATATCATATCCACCTGTGGATATATGATAACATATATTATCAATCATAATCATATACCCCATCAAAGGTATATATTATGGTATCATAACATGGGATATATTATGCTTATATATTATAATATGACAATTATAGACATATATGGTGATATAGCATATAACACTAGTGATATGATTATACCATAATCTCCACTCCACCTATAGCTAAGTTACCCTGTGTTTAAGTGTGGGATATCCATCATACTAATAGCCAATTAGACTAATATGATTATCCTTTTTCCCATGATATCAAATACGTATTAATATTTCCCAGCAAGGTAATACCCCCAATTCATAATATTATGGATTTGATATCAACATGATGGTACCATATACATCATAGGATACATATATGCCCAGCAAATCATGGGCTGTAACATAATATATGTCCTATATGATTAGTGGGGTACCTTTATCTACTAATTTGATATCCAAGTATGATAATCCATTATGTCCCATGCTTTTGATTATCCTATACTACATATTGTTAATAGGGTAGATTACCCACTCACTAATATAATTTTGATTGGGGACGAATGGTAATATGATCACTCTTGGGATATATATGACCCTAATCCTTATCCATGTTGGGGGGTATACTCCATCACTCTTATCCCCAAGGAAACTAGTTGTACTATCATAACATAGGATTTATGGTTGGGGGCATATACTAGGTATCGCTTGTAGTATGACTGGTATGACCATATGGCTATTATATAGCATAGTATTATGGATAGGTGACGAAATATATGATAGATTTGGGATAAATGAGTGAATTATCATATAAGTCATACGTGATATATGTATATGTATACTATATACACAATGACATATATATCACTAATGGATATTACTATAGCCATACGTCTATGATATCATAATATGGTATATAATGTCATATAATAGGTTATGATACATTATATCATACCCCCATAAATAGTCACTGATCCCAGACTATTCAGATTACACCCTGTAGGGGCTATATATACCTATTCTTATCCACGTTTGGTATATATAGATTACATAATACCCACACGATGGTGATATAATATGATAATCCCACACACTCCTGATAATATTAGTCATACAACTGATGTTATAGATTGGTATCCATATTTGGGTATTAGTCATACAACTGATATTATATAGTACTAAATTATGATGGAATATAATGTAGTGATATTACCGAATCATATATTATGAATTGGGTTTGATATACATATGATTGACATGGGGTAATATATTATATTACATGGGTATATAATATGTGTCATCTAGTGATACACATATTGATAATGTATCATATATATGACTATTGGGGTGATAATCCCCCATGTATAGCATAATATATCACTACCCCACTAATAGCCTATCGATATGATGTCATACATCCTATGTATATACTTTATAATCACCTCAAGTGGTATGAATTTGATATCACCATATATGTCTCGCCAACCACACGTATATCATACCCCCATGTATAACATAGTATATCACTATCTCGTGTACCTTTCTCCCCACAATGTATTAAATATAATCTATAATGATTTTATGGATTATCCTTATCCACTCACTAATTTGACATCATACATAAGTGGCATATAAACCATATGTAATCTATAACATCGGACAGGTTAGATGATACCCCTATTCCATATAATATTTCCCACCATATATTAGACATATGGACTTGGGGGTACGTTACTCTATAGTAAGAACAGAATTTGTATTTATATGTTAGTATGCTATCCTTATCCACTCACTAATTTGACATCATTCATAAGTGGCATATGTCATTGGGGACATTATGGATATGGGCATATAAATGACATATATGGATTATCCTTATCCACTTACTAATTTGACATCATTCATAAGTGGCATATGTCATTTATCACATATAATTTATCCCCAATAACCATGGAATAAGTATGATAGCATTCCTAGCATTAACATATATATGATAGGATAGTGATGGAGTATACACTGTTACATACCCCCATAAGGATAGGAATGACTATCCACATGATAAATGATGTCAAATTTGTTATGGATATGCATTATAGAGTATACACTACTACATACCCCCATAAGGATAGAAATGATATATGGTATATCTTAACCTATGATGGATACTATACCTAGCAATCTATATCCACCATAATATATCTCTTAGCTGTAATGATCCCTGTGTTATGCCAATCATTATTTACCTATCCATTAGTGCAACCAGTTTCCTTAGGATATGATAACTGGGATAGTTATGTGGACCCATATAATACATAATCATAATGTGCGATATATACCATTCTAATGATTACGTGGTATAATCAAACTATGTCATTATATACCAGAGTGGATAATATATATACCATATTACGATATAATGTACCATATATAATATATATAATATGGGAAAATACCCAATCAGTTATATCATGATAACATGTTATGATTCATACATGGGCTATGATTCTAGTAATATAATGATTTAAGTACCTATGTGCTGTCCATGGATACATATATAGTAATTGGCTAACATACGATATTATAATATGTCATGATTATATATCATGGACATATATATTACCCATGGTATCCTATAATATGATATATTAGCTATTATCCATGGTACATAATATACTGGTATCCATAGTGGTTAGTTATATGGGTGTCCCAATATAGCACTAGCTATGGGATAATAACACGTACCCCATTTATCACCTTGGTGATATCAAGGACATATATATTACCCATGGGACCCATTCAAAATTAAACTCGTACCATATAAATTGGTAGATATGGTATTAATCATACTCATGGATGGTAACTATCAATAGATTATGATTACATGGTACATATCATAGTTCAATGGATATATTACTTACCATGTGTAATATCAATGCTACTAATATTTGATAGAATGGATATTGACATATGACATATAGGTTATAGCCACTATACCTAGGTAATATGGTCAGGATATGGGGCAATATCATTATATACATATACGTATCCAATTTGCCATAGTTCACACTATTTATTCCCAGGATAGATATGTATTATAGTATATACAGTTATGTCACATATATGGATAGTAAAACAAAATTGAGTGGCACATGGTATATATCAATTTATCCTTACCCACTCACTAGTATATGTATCCATCTAATATTATATGTATGGTTAATTAATGTCAGTATTAACATCAGTGGTACCACCACAAAATTAGTATGTTGCTCTTGGACATATAATATCCTATATGTCTCATCCACCAACCCATACATATGCCCACCCAAATGGTTAATGGACATTATATGCCATATATGACATACTTATGTTGGTACCATCAAGGGTATGATACACCATATAATCATGTAATATTATGCCACCTTTGTCCCCCCTCGTGGATATAATGTATCATGGCAATTAGTGATATGATTATACCATAATGTCCACTCCACCTAGTATATAATCAGTAACGATTTAACCCATATATATACATGGGACATATGCACTATATACGATATTATATGAATTTAATA
>CANUEX010159829.1:0-15318 GCA_948099535.1 Jatropha multifida | reverse complement strand
TAAGTCATGAAAAATACTTACACATTGAAATCCAAATTGAAGCTTTAAACCATCACCAAATTACTTATTAATAAGCTCATTTAAATTAAAATCAAGCTTGAAAATCAAAGAAACACAATGGCCCTTAACCTTACCAAGGTTTGGTTTCTTTAGGTCACCAATAGCGAAAAGAATTTCCTTTCATAAAACACCATAATTCAAACCAAAAACACTTAATTAAAACATTAAAAACCATTACTTAATTCATTTAGTCTTAAAAACTCATCTTTTCTCTTTCAAACCTTCTTTAAGTTATGACAAAACTCTTAGACATTAAAATACAAGAAAATGATTTTAACCATCACCAATTTACTGAGTAACAAGCTCAACTAAGTTCAAATTAAGCATAAAAATCAAATGACACAAAGTGTCCTTCACTATGAGTGGTTTGACCACTCTTAGTTAAAGGGGAAAGGAATATTTTCTTTCCCTTCCAATCATTCTTCCATGCTTAAGAGTCATGGAAAATCACATTAACACATTCAATTACCCATTCCCTAACACATTTCACCAAATTCCCCAAAATCAATTAAAAACCTAAAAATTACAACTTAAAGAAAATGAAAGAGGAAATGAAGTAGTAGTACAATAACCTCTCAATTAAGCTTAAACAAGCTTAGAAGACTCTACTCCTTAGCCTTCTCTTTTCCCTCTAAGGATGGTTCTCCAACCTCTTCAAAATAGGAGAAAATCCCATCAAAATAAAAAATTAACATTAGAAAAGAAAGGAGCATGACTTAATGCATTAATTTCATGTCTAATCCTAGAATTCTACTTATAGAATCACAAAACCCAAAAATCACAACTTACCTCTTCAATGACAACTTCAATTCTTTTAGCCTTTATTCAAAATTTCCAACTCCTACTACTTGTTTCTTAAGGTTTAATCACAATTCTTTGGTTTAATTAGGGAGTTTGCTGGTAATTGGAGGTAAGAAAATTAAAGAAAAATGGAGGAAGAAGAGAGTGAAAATGGCGTGGAGATGAAGATGGAGAAGAAGAAAGAGAAGTTGTTGCTAACTTAAGTAGCAAAGTCAAACTTTGCTTCCTCATTTTTTGCTAAATCAAGGGCCATAATCAAGTCCTAAGTAATCTCATCCAATGGATCTATATATTCCTCAAATAATTCTCTTTCAAATATTATTTAACTCCACAAATTAATGAAATTAACTCTACAAAAAGAATTCCTCATTTATTCCTTAATATACTACACTAAAAAAAATATTCATTAGTTGCCACAATTCTCCAAAAATATTCATGAAATATTTTCTGCCCACCTAAATCATGCAAACATCCTCCAAAAATATTAAACAAAGTATTAGACACATGTAGTAATTTTTTCCGGACCGAAATATTACCAAGTCCCAGACCGATGGTACTATTCACAGACCGGTAAATCACTATTAACAACACTAAAAAAAAATAGTTCGTTACACACCCCACCCAAATGGCACACGTCATTTCTTCTGTGGCATCAGACACTTCAATTCAAAGGTCTAGAATCTTAAAAATCAATAAAACAAACTCGATTCAGAGTTCTAGTGGCTAAGCACTAGACTTTATTATTCTAGAATGCATCTTTAACCACAAATGGACTAAATAAACATTAATAAACAAGATTTGGGATTGTGATGGGTGTATTTGTTTATCAACTTTGATGAACATTAAGACCTTTAACTCTAATTCCTGTTTAATCATTAAATAAATGCTTGTATCTTTAATGTCTTTCATTTCAACGTATTGTAAATTCCAATTCTTCACTTATTATGCACTTTACTTTGGTACTCTTTAGTTTGTGTAAATCTAACCCATTTAAATCTAATTTAGAACTCCTTAACATTTAACATTCATTATTCATCATTGTTGAATGATTGTATGATTTATGATTTTATCATTAATTAATATTTTTGTGAATGATTGTTATTATTTGTGGTTGTTGTTCTTTATGTTTAGATTATGATTTCATTTTTATGAGCTTAACATAAATGACCTTAATAGGTCATGTTATTGCTTAAATGTACTAATTAGGGGATTTGGAAAATTTGGAGGGTTAAAAGGGTAGGATGTATGATTAGGATATGATTTGTAATCTTTTCTCCTCTCCCCCCCCCTTTTCTTGTGGGTGATTTAATTTTATGCTTTATGTGAATGATGATTTGCATGTTTGACATATTTTCCAAACTTGTATAAAAAGATTTTGCACCTCGATTCCAAGTTAATCTTATTATTAATTATTATGAATGAATGGACAACTAGGAGGCCAATTCAAAACTGAGCGGTTTGGGTGCCTAACACCTTTCTGAAATCATATCTAACTCCCTTACCCAACCTCTAGTTTAAAATTGACTTAGTTGATTCCAATGAATCAACTATTTTCCCTAAACGGGGTAGTGATTCTAAAATAAAACTCTTACCAAAGTAAGAGAACTCCTTTTTGAGGATCAATGAACAAGTCTAATAAAGAAAATAATTTTATTAAATAAAATCAACTAAGCCCATTCGATTTTCTTTTTAGCGAAAAAATAAACATCCTCAGTTTTGGCGACTCTACTACAGATCAAACCCAGAATCTCTAGTTTTTGGTTTTGTATTCGAGTAAGGATTTGACTCAAAATGTTGTCCACTAATTCACAATTGTTAATAATATTATTAATTTTGAATTGAGTTTAATTTTTGTGTATATTATTGTCATTCATGCATTTATCTCTTCTTAAATCTCATTTCCACCCTAACCCTAAAGGTGATATTGTGGGTTTTGATCCTTTCACCTATTCGAATGTTGGGATATGTCGCTAATATGCTCCACCCATAAATCAAGTACCATTTGGTATATCATAAGAATTGGCACAATCTGCTATCACCATTTGCTTAGACCTAAAGTTAAGTGGCACAAATAACCAATTCTCGCTTTTGGAACCTAAGACTTATTAAGCCAAACCAAAGCTCACGTACATGATCCTAGTTCCTTCCCTTAGAGTTACCTTAATAATTAATTTTTATGTCATTCATCTAATACATGTGAGAGGCGTTGGTCCAAAAACCTATGGTGGTTTATGGGCACAACCAATATGTCCTAGGTTTTAGAAAGATCTTTGACCTTGAATCTTGTGTGGGAGATATAAGGGTGGAGATCATGCATTTCTCAACTCCCGTTCCCCCTTTGTTTGTATATATTTATAGTATGTTGTGATATTTTCTCATGCATCATTTAACTTGTTTTATTTTAGCCATAGAGAAATATTCTATCATGGCTCGATCTCATAATTTGAGGCACCGAAGGGTGAGGGACTTAAGAGATGTGTTAGAAGCAAAATGAGCTAAATGAGCTCTTTCAAATGTTGACTATAAGGCTAAAGTTCAAGTGCCAAAGAGGGAAGCTCCTCTAATTTTGACACTGACTAAAGAAGACCTATTAGAAGAGGCACATCAACTCTTGCTCAAAATTAAACAAGACCTTCTTCCAAGGTATGGAGGCGCGTTTCATGCTCATGGGCAATATTGCCAACTGCCTTATAGAGATTGGGCATTTCACCTTAGAGGATGCTAAGCCATACCAAATCTCTTGGGATTTTGATCTCAAAATTTGGAAATACCTAGTTAAGGCCAAAAGAATCATCAATGTAAAAATTCAACTTTTGAGAAGCAATGAAAGTTAGTCTATTTTGAGCCAAATATTATTAATGCCAATAAGAAAAAAGGGGAAAAGAATGAAAAAAAATCTCAAATATGTATAAATAAAGAATCCTGCTCAAGTTTTTTCGCTTGAGGTGAAAAGAAATAGGAAAAAGAATAATAAGCAAAAGGTTATTATAAATATTTGGCTATAAATAGGTCATTATTTGATCTTGACAGTTCTTGGGAGCCTTTTTTGAATCTTCATCTCCTACTATCGTGATCAAGCTATGATAGAATATAACATTAATTACATTTCATGATGTCATGTTGTATGATTGCATTTCTATATGTCATACCATATCCATGCATTCATGCATACTTGCATCATGTCGTGTTTTGTAACCTTTATTTTGTACACTCAAGATAGTGCCATGAAGAGAGAAAGCTTTATAAGGGATCAAATAGTCAAGGATAGATAGCTGTATCGTTAGAGTTGAAGAACCTTGAGTCCCTTTGGACCTTCTTGATTCAGTATCCAATAGTTCTTTGGGCTCTCATTTTGAGATTGAGGACTCCTTGATTTCGTGCCAATTTTCCAGCTTCTACTTCTGCCTCTACTGATAATATGCATGAAAGTAGCATTCTGGTTTTAAAAATTAATAAATTGGTTGAGAATATAATGGCTGCCAACCTAGAGAAGCTTTTGTGGTTTGATGAAGGTAAAGACTATGTTGTGATAGAGGACGATGAGCCAAAGATGAGTCAGAAAAGAAAGGGCAAGTGGATAATACATGGTAAGATGGGGAATTCTTCACTAGGAAAGTGACCACCAAGAAGGCTATGTCAGAACCACTCATCTCTAAAAAATTCAAGAAGCTAGATAAGAAGTCAAAAGGCATGGACTAGTAATGTCGATATGGATGACGATGAGAATGAAGAGCTTGAGTTGAAGAATATTGTGCCCCTGACCTATAAGATGCCTAAGGTATTAAAGTATGATGGCATGAACAATCCAAAGTTTCAGTTATGCAATACAAAGTTGTAATGGAGTTGGCAGGTCTGCCATCGAAAGAGATTTTGAAAATGTATCTTATGTCTTTGATCGGGTTGGCTCAGACTTGGTACTACAACATGGAGAAAAAAGTAAGAAAGGACTGGACTGAGCTCACTATAGTCTTTCTAAAAGAATATGCCTATAACCTCCAAATGAGTGTCAATTTAAGGGAGTTAGATGCTACAGTTTAGAAAAGTGATGATCACTGAGTATATGGCTTTATGGATAGCCAAGGTCACATAAATGACAAACCGACATGATACAAAGGAACAAATCAAAATCATCATCAAGGGAACCCTTCCGGCTTATTAAGAAAAGATGTATTACATGCCTTTGACCAAGTTATCACAAGTCTATAAGGCTAGTACTGCCATAGAGGACAAGTTAAGAGAAGATAAGAAATATGGGAACCACTTTGGAAACTTCAACAAGTTAGGTTTGTAAGGGTACAATTCCTCTGGAAAGACCCCAAGTTTAAGCAAGACTGCTTCAACAACTACAGTAGATTTAAGGGCTACCAACATGCAGCGCAGGAGATCTTCAATTTTAGTACTCCTCTGTCAAAGGTGTTTGAGAAAGTTGAGCCAGCGAGTTTATTGCAACTGCTAACACCAAGACCACCTCCTGAACCTCTGCCTAAGAAATTCAACCGTAATGCTTATTGCAAGTTTCTCTAAGGCAATGGACACACCACCGACCAATGTTTGCAGTTGAGATATGAAATTCAAAACCTTATTGATGAAGGTAAGGTGATAGATCCTTGGAAATCTAGGCTGAGCACAAGAACTAATCCATTGCATAGCTTTCACAAGTGCCACCTCCTAAGAATCTATAAATGGTTAAGTTTGGCAAGACTCTTGGGGAGGTGTGGCCAAATTTGAGGAGGAAGAAAAAGGGAAAGACAATTTCTATTAAAGTAGATTTATATCATCGTCCTGAATGTGTGGGACAATAGTGATGAGAAATGGCTAAATCATAATGAAGAGTGGGTTGAAAGTGAGGATGAGTTGCTAGTGAATCCTATTACTCTAGATTTTTAGAGTAGTGAGGAGCAGCAGGAAGCCAAAAATGTGAATCACAGACCCATAGTGGTCGAGTTCACCAGCTAGACAGGATGAAGCCAAGGGCAAAAAATGAAAGTGCAAGTCCATAGGTAGTGCCTAAAACTAATGTTGAAGCCGATGAGTTGATCAAGCAGTTGAAGAGAACCCATGCTAATATGAGCATGTGGAAATCTCTCTATCTAAGAAGCACCGAGAGGCTCTACTAAAGGAAATGGTTGAGATTCCAGTCTTGTCATCAATTTCCACTATTGATTTTGTAGGGTAGGTCCAACATGAACCCCTTACAATCACATTCTCTGATGATAAGCTCCCTTTTGAGGGTAGGAATCAGACCGAAGCCTGATTTATTAAGGCTGAAGTAAGAGGAAGGGTGATGGATAATGTCATGATTGATGATGGCTCAGCTCTGAATATATGTTTGTTAAAGCTTCTGTCAAAGTTCAAGTTGGATGTGTCAGATTTGGAACCGTCTAATATGGTCATCCGAGCTTATGATGATTCAAAGAGACTAGTAGAGGGTATATTCAAGACTGTTGTAAAGATGGGGCCGATTGAGAAAGAAACCAAATTTATTATTATAAGCTCCCCCCGACTTTTGCCTTACTACTTGGGCTCCCATAACACAACTCTTTGGGAGGTGTGCCATCTATGCTACTTTAGAAAATTAAGTTTCCATTCAATGGTGAAGTCATTACCATTCTGGCCGCTAATGAAAAAGTGTAGCAGCATTGAATATTGACAAATAGGTCATTCTCCCATGGACTGGCTTGCATAATTGTCCTGAGTATCGATGTGGGGCCCGTAGTCTCTAATATTTTGAAGAAAATCAACTTTGAAGAAGGGAAAGGATTAGGAAAGGACTAATAGGGTATCACTAAATTACAAAAGATTCACAATTAAAGGCATTACTTATGTCTAGGTTTCAAATATGGAAGTACATAGAAGAAGACACTTGGCTAGTTAGACCTGGACGGACGTGATGTCCGTTCAAGTGAACAATCCTCTCCATGTCTACCAATAGAGCCCTTTGAGCATACTGGGAAAACATACCCAAGCTTAGAGATTTTTTTTTATGTCATTGATGTCCCATTGGTTGAGCCAAGAGGAGAAGAGGTTGAGAAGAAAGAGGAAGAAGAGAGAGAACAAGAAGAAGGGGGTATTGAAGGACCAAAGGTGGCTGAGGAAGAGGAAAAGAAAGAAGAGTGAGTTGCTCAAGAAGAAGAAGAAGGGAATAAGAAGGCAAGCATCGAAGAAGACAAGGACCTTGTGGATCAAGTGCTCAAAGCGATCCAAGGTTATATTGAAGAAAGCTTCTAGGAAGTTGAATCCCCTTTTGATGTTTTGACTTTTTTAGTGATGATATTGAGTTTAATGAACTGTCTGTGCTTTTTAATAAATTGAGCTTCAATTTTGCTTATTTGTTTGACGTCTTTTTTTATGGTTCTACTCATCAAGTAGATAAGCTCATGCGCGTTTTTAACTTTAACTCATCACGCATACTTGGATTTAATATTAGCACAAAAGATAATCCACATATTTTATTAATTGGGCCAAGCCTAATTCCAGAATTAAATGTAAAATTTCAAAGCCTACTCATGGATAAGAAAGAGGCCTTCACATGGAGTTATGAAGATATGCTTAGGATAGATAGGTCTATAGCCAAGAACACCATTCTACTATATCTTAGGGCCAAACCAGTGAAATGGAAGAGGAGAAGACTAAGACCAAAATGGGCTAAGAAATCAAAGAGGAAGTGACCAAACAGATAGATGCAGGATTTTTAGAAGTGGTTCACTATCCAGAATGGCTAGCAAACATAGTCCCAGTTCCCAAAAAGGATGGGTGGGTCAAAATGTGTGTAGATTATAGAGATTTGAATGAAGCATCACCAAAAGATGATTTTCCCCTACCTCACATCAATATCCTAATAGACAATGCAGCAATGATGGGATACTACTCATTATGGATGGGTTTACATGTTATAACTAGATTCTCATGGCATTTGTAGACAAAACCAAGGAAGCTTTAATTATAACTAGTTTGGAACTTTTTACTACCAGGCAATGCCGTTTAGCTTAAAGAATGCCAAGACTACTTATCAAATGATGGCTACTACACTATTTTATGATATGATCCATAAGGAGTTAAAAGTTTACATTGATGATATGATTGTCACAACTAAGACACTAGAGGAACATCCAGTAGCTCCAGAGTGGTTCATGGCAGAGTAATCAAATACAAGTTACAGCTGAACCCGAAGAAGTGTGTATTAAGGGTAACTTCGAAAAAGAGCTAGGATTCATAGTAGATCTGAAGGGAATAGAGATCAATCTAGATAAAATCAAGGTGAATGCAAGAGATTAAGCCACCTAAGATAGAGTAGCAAGTGAGAAGCTTTCTGGGAAAGATTAAGTATATCAGCAAGTTTAAATCAAAGTTTTTTATCCTATGTTATTCTATTTTCAAATTGTTAAGGAAAGATCAACCAGTGAAGTGGAATGATCACTGCCAGATAGCTTTTAATTGTGAGCCCCCTCCCGGCATCGTGAGAAAGGTCCACGAGGCAGAGCCTCTTTGGACGGACCCATCTGGTCTGTTCATCACAAAAAATTAGGAGGAACTTGCCTATAATTCCTCTATTTCATCTTGTTATGACTAGTTATTAGTCTAATTACCAGTTTGTCAGACTACAGCTTGGTTTGGTGCTTTTAAGTGATGTCAAGTTGGCTCATTGGATCGCTTTGACTGTGTGTGGTATGTTAGAGTCGCCACCTTAATTTATTTTTAATTTTAGGGAAAATATAAAGTTAAAACCCCACGATTGACTCCTTTAGTGCACCATAATGGATAAAATGCACTAGCCTCAAATCATTGGGTTCGAGGACTAGGTTTTCAGCATCTTTATGGATTAGATCAAGAGTTTGGGTCTAATTGAAAATCAAAATCAGTGTTTTGCATGAATCAGATTATCAATTCATGGATATACTAATAATGCATGATAATATCTAGAACAAAGTGCATTAAAAGTAAAGGTGTGTAATTCAAAGGGGAGCCCAACTCTAGCCTCATTTATCGAGGATTCTAGATTGTGCAACACATTCCCCTAAGTCCCGATCGATCAATTTAGTCAAGGACTCATTATCTAGGTTAAAATCTATAGGTATACCTTTATACCTTTTTTGTATGAGGATCAGGGCGCATGAAGTTCTACCATTGATCAGGATGGTAGGGTTCTGAGAATGCCACTCTTAGAGTGGGATTACAGGTGTGCTGGCTGATTCAAGGCTTAGTTTGAAAATTAGGTTTATCAGTTTTGCTGGATGGACTAGGGTTTATGAGTCGGACAGATCAGGCTTAAAGCATGCATAGTGCCGAACGGATCAGGTTTGACAGTTGATAACGTGTCGGATGGACCAGGCTTAATTGATAAATTTTGAGTTCAGTATTTATACCCTCATGCTTGTGACACAGTTGGATCAAAGCTCCATGATTATTGTTGACCAAAGAGGTCGAGTCTTCCTCTAATATAAGTTAAGGTACCGCGCAAGGACCTATATTATATTGTTATATAATATTATTAATTGATAAATTATTAATTAATCATTAGATTAATTAATAACGAATCAACTAACTAATAACTTTGGCCTAAGGAAGGTCAAAGTGTGATAAGTCAGACTTTATGGTCGTAGAATCATAAAAGTGAGAGTGAGAGTCATTGATGCTTGACAAGTGCTTGATCAAGCAACAAGAGGTAAGTTTGAATGGGGGGAGAGTGCCATATTTATATGCAAGGAGGTGGCTGAGCTAGGCTAGATTCACATCGGTCACTTCCACATCAGCATTGTTCACCTCCTAATCGGTGCCATTCAGGTATCCCGATGACAGTTAGGTCGACATCGCCACTGGGTGATTGGCGTCGATTTTAGATTTTACCAAAATGCCCTTACCTTTTGATTTTGGAGTTTTTGGGCTTTTAAGGGTCTATTCGAGGCCCAAACGAGGTCTGTTTGTGGGCTCCCACTCTTGTCAATTTTTGAGTAGGGCTGTAGGTGTAGCCTAGGTAGTCTAGGGACTACGCTTTATGATACTTTTTGGGTCGGTGCTGCTCTGATAGGAACGCCTTCTTTTGTAAAGTCCTTATTATAACCTTTTATTAATAAAACATCAGAATTTTGCTCTAAGTGAATTCATTTTGCCTGTATTATTCACCTGCATTGTATTGATTTACTTGATTTCTCTGTTTACACTGAATGCCTGCTAACAGGGTTATTTTCGCACTGATCGCACTGTTTGTAACTGGTTGCACTAAGTTGCCTATTTACTAGGTGCTTTGGTACCGATCGCCCTGCTTGAGGGTCTTGGCACTAATCGCCCTATTTTGAAAGTCTTGAGACTGGTTACCCTCTTTGTTGGATTGTCTTGGCACTAATCACCCTATTTTGAAAGTCCTAGCATTGATTGACCTGTTTATGTTCGTTTTGGCACTGGTCACCTTGTTTGCTGGATGTTGTGGTGCTGACTACCTTATTTTGAGTCATGCGGCACCGATTGCCTTATTTTGAATGTCTTGGCACTCATTGCTTGATTCCTGTGATTATTTTGGTGCTAGTCGCCTTCTTTTGAGAGTCTGGTAGCACCAATTGTCTATTTATTGGATTTTTGCACTGACTTGCCTGTTTTGAGTGTTTTGGCACTAATCGACCTGTTTTGAAAGTTCGTGGCACTGGTTGCCCTATTTTTTGTATTTTTGCTGATCACCCTATTTTGAAAGTCTGGTGGCAATAATTGCCCTGTTTATTGCATTTTTCCACTGACTTGCATGTTTTGAGTATTTTGGCATTGATCACCCTATTTTAAATAAATTGGCCCTGATCGCCCTATTTGTTGTATTTTGGCATTGGTTGCCCTGTTGTGTGAATTGGCACTAATTGCCTTGTTTCACTGCTTTGGCGTTGGTCACCCTATTTTGTTAAGTTCTGCACTGAATTGCCTGTTTCTTTTCAGATATAGTTTGACTTGAAAATTATGGTTAGTTTTAAGCAAAAGTAATTATGCATGATGCGTGACATGCCACTTCTGATTACCTGGCTTAATTTCTGAGAGAGTGTGGCAAATCCAGGCTCGACCTGCCAATATCCACTTTGGAAAATGATTTTTTGGGTTTTCTTTTTATTTTCTTTTATCTCTTTTTCTTTGTTCTTCTTTATTTTTTGTTTTGTTTCTATGGATAGATCAGCACAGGGTGCTTGAAATTGATCCCATGGTCCTAAAAAATGGTGCCGTTTTAGCACTTTATTTAAGCCAGATCGGCACCATTTTAGGGCTAATTGGTGCCAACGCCTCCTAATGCAGATGGTTGAAAGCCTATAAATACCTCATTTATGGCTTCAAAACATTGTCGTTTCGCACCCCATGGCTTGATTTTCCAAAATTTTCACACACTCTGCCTAAAAATGGAGTCATTCATCAGTCATGACATGCAAAGCTGGACCAAGAGGTTGACAAAGGTTGAGAAGATAAATTTGAGCCAGTATGGTATGGTTTGTTTTGTGACACTAAGAGGCTTGCCGGTAGATTGGGCTTTTCTAGATGTGTGTCTACACCTATGGGATCCACATACTCAAGTGTTTCAATTTGGTACACATTCTGAGGAGATGTGCTTGACTTGTAAGGAGTTTGCAGCTTTATTGGGCAGCAATTTTGAGAGGGCTCTGGTGGCTGCACCTACTAGGATCGAGATTTTTAAGAGTTTCATAAGGATGTTGGGTCTCTTTGTGGTAGCGGCTAGGGAGCTGATAGTGGATCTGGCTGGGCTGATTGAGTGGTATTTGGATCCACTCGAGTTTGTTGACCTAGAGCACAAGGGGTTTAGGACTTGGGCTTTGATTTTCTCTTACTGAGCACTGGCATACTAACTAGCTTAATAGGCTGGGGAGATTTAAGAGTGGCAGAGCTAGTCCTTCAAATGGAGCGAGGTATCGAGATTGCTAGCATGATCTTGGCATAGACTATTATGAGCCTTGACCGAGCTTACAGGGTAGAGGCGATCTGGTTTGCTAGTTCAATCTTGCTTCAAGTAAGCATTCTCGAGCTAACTTATACAGTACTTGGATAGGTGCTATTCCGAAAAAGGCTTAGGTTCAAGTTGCATACGAATGCTTGTCTTAGGGGCAAGGTCAGATTTTGCATGCTTTGGAAAAGGCTAAAATTGTTCCAGTTAGGGTATAGCTGGATCCGTTTCTTTTTGGTGTTATAGTGCAATGTCTAAATTTGTAGTTCTAGGTAAGGGATCATCTGAGGGTGGTGAAGTAACCCGACGTCATCCATATAAGCCATCATAGTACTAATCTAGACGAGTCGAGGTGAGACTTAAGTTAAAGGATGAGTGCCTACAGTGGTTACTGGCGCTGAGGCTGAATAAGATTGTGTGGAGGTGTAACTAGTATGAGATTAGCAGTTTTTTAGTTTTGTTATCTAGATACTAGGTGACTTATCTACTTGGTATGGATAGCGTCACATTCTACCTCGGTTCCAAGATGATGAAGCAGGTGGGTCATGTTCAGGGGCTGCCACTAGTTGGAGCTCTTTTTTGAGATATACCAATTTCTCCTCAGATTACTGTGTCTGTATTGGGTAGTTGGTAAAGGGGCGCTCATGTGGTTGAGGCACTTTTGCTTATGAGGCTTAGGGGGCTGCTAAGCATGGTGATCGAGAGAGAAAGCCTAGAGTGACTCTGACTCAAGAGTTTGACGCTAGATCCGGGTGGCGATTGAGACGACCCTAGACTCTACCCGATGAGTTGAGCCAAAGGATTTGATGACTCTAGGGAGATGCCTCTGAGGTGGCATAGGCGAAGTGCCTAGTCCTCGGGGTATGCCAACCTTATCTTGGTAGGGTAGGATTTTTATTCTTTTGACTATTGATTTGACTCAGCCCGTATTTTTGTGAAGGCTTTGAGATAGGACACTGACCCATAATGTATAGAAGGTTCAATTTGACACACTTTGATTTTTTTTTTGACACTCTAGATAGTGGACACACAAATAGACAAGCGAGAGAGATGGATGCTTAAGTGATAGGGCTTTTGTGATTTTCTTTTTACATAACTTGTATTGATTTGAGTTATGTAAAAAGGGAATCATTTGGACACTTTTTGGAAAAGGAAAGTCAATTTTATTCTTTATGAGATTACAGCTTATAAGCCTTAATTTTTGCCTATGCTGCCCTTTCGGGTTTTAACTTAATGGGCTTTTGATTTTGCCTAAGCAACCTGCCCTTGCAGGTTTTCAACTTAGCTTATTATGTTTTCAGTTTTCCTTTTTTTTTGTTAATTGACATAGAAAATATGATATTTTCATGAGAAAATGAGCAAAATATATTTTTATTATTGTTGTGACCACATCCACAAATTAGGCTACCTCCATATCCCGTACTTTTGGAACATATTTTAAAGAGTTAGTCACCGTAGTTCGGCTTAATAGTGATATAAAGGAGCAATATTTCTGGTGCTAATGCCTTTGAGTTGATCGAAGTTACATGGGTTGATGAACTCATTGCCATCTATGTCCAACAAGATGACACTACCTCTGGAGAGAATTTTCTTCAGTATGTAGGCGCTTGCTCAATTTGGCTTGAATTTACCCCAAGGATCTTGCACAAGAGATCTGATTTCCTTGAGTACAAGATAACCTTCTTCGAGTTTCTAATTATGGATTCTCTTGCTGATGTTTTTGGCTAGTCTTTGTTGGTAGCTCTGAATTTGATTAAGAGCTTCTAACCTTTTCTCGTTAATAGTGTTCAACTGGTGATAATAATTCTGGACACATTTGCTTCAGGCAACTGATTTTCTCTCATGACCCTAGTTGATCTGATCTCAACTTTAATAGGGAGGACCACTTCCATTCCATATACAAGTGAGTAAGGTGTTGCCCTAGTCGGGATTCTAATGGAGGTTTTGTATCCCCATAAGGTAAAAGGAAGATGTTCATGCCAACTTCTGTGATTGTCAATCGTCTTCTGAAGGATATTCTTGATGGACTCGTTCCCTATTTTGATCGCTCCATTGCTGTGGGGCTTGTATGGTGAAGAGCGATGGTGTCGAATTTTGTATCTCGTTTTTGGGATGGAAACTTCTTTCTGGAAGTGAGACCTATTGTCTTATATGATCTCAAAGGGAACTCCGTATCTGTATATGATGTTTGTTTAGATGAATTGAGTTACTTTCTTAGAGTTCAGAACATGTTAGGAGGCAACTTCTTATCCACATGGTGAAGTAATCGATGGCTACCAAGATGTTTTCATGTTGATTAGAAGACTTAGGAATGATTCTTCCAATCACATCAATTCCCCAAGTCACAAAGGGCCATGGCATGGTGATAGGGTGAAGAGCTATCAGGGGCAACTTCTAGAGCTTGGTATAAATCTAGCATTTATGAGACTTTTGAACAAACTTATTCTAGTTTTATCGCATGGTAAGCCAATAATAACCCTGATTGGTGATCTTATTGGCTAGAGCCATTCCATTCATGAGGAGGCCTTCTTCTCCACCATGCACCCACTCCATCATATGTTGAGCTTCTTCTTCAGTCACGCATCTAAGATGTGCCTGATTCCATGTTCGTTTGTATAGAATGCCATCCTTATAGAGATAACTTTTTGACAATTTTCGCAGGGTCCTCTTGTCAGACTTAAAAGCAACTTCAGGGTAATATTCCTTTTCCAACCAAGTCTGAATATCCTAGTACCAAGGCTTACCATTAGTGAGTTAGAGATTATAGCAATAGGCAGGCTGTTGATGAATTTGAATATTCAAGGGCTTGATGACCATATCCTGGTTGGCATTAACCATGGAAGTAAGAATATCCAGTGTGTCGACAAACTGATTCTTTATCTGGGGTAAGTAATGGAATGACAATTCCTAAAATTATTGAGCCAACTGATTTAGGCATTGGAGATATGGGACCAAACGTTGTTCTTTGATCTTCCACTTTTCCAATGCTTGAGAGACTATCAAGATGGAGTCTCCACAAACCATTAGGCGTCTGAAGGGTAGTTGTTCGCCATCTAGAGTGACTGTAACCATGCCGATATTGTAACGCCCTGATTTATGGAATTATGAATAATGGCTACTAGATTGCTAAGTACCAAATTGGGGTATTGGTATGAATTTCAATTCAAATATGTTATTTTCATAATTATTTTGTATAGATTGTGATTCATGCATTACATGTTATTTGTTTGATTATTTGTGTATTTAATGGTTACTGGATTGGAAATTGGGAAGTTGTGTCTTAGGAAGTCTAGTTATGGAATTTAATGCGATACGATTCTAGTTGCACCTAGATATTTGGAATTGAGAGAAAGAATGGTGTTAAATTGATTTTGAAATATTTTTTCTAAATTGATTTGATTTGGGCATTAAAATAATTAATTTGGTATTGGTTGTCAATTATTGGGATTTGATTTTCAAATAAGATTTATTGATCATTATTGTTACTCATTTATTATTTAAGAAATTATTTGTTAAAGTATAGTTTTAAATGTATC